>PVIH01009292.1:0-12710 GCA_004025045.1 Sigmodon hispidus | reverse complement strand
TACAATATACTCACTAGTTGATGTATTACTGAGGTTTTCTATAATCACTCATCCATTCTCTGTCCGTTCACTTGCATGTTTTATGAGTTCTTGTCTGTTCAACTTGCATGACTATGAGTAGGTTCAGGTCCTTTTCAAACCTATAGTTCAGAAACACTGACCCCCAAACCTTCAATGACTATGTAATCCTCTAAATAACAATCCAGAATGTGATTTATTCAATAGAAACCAAATGACAGTAATTATCCTTTTTATAAATTAATGATTTTTTTCCTCTGAAATTCCTTCCTTTCTCTTCTATTAATAAAGAAAATGTCATTTTTAAATATTCACATAAACAACTTCATGAAACTTCTCTGTTGGAATCCAGTTTTTCTCTTTTGTCTTCATACATAATATTTTATTAATCCCTCTGCTGTGCTAATTATTGTGTATTACAGTCTCATAGGTAGGCAGCCTGTCATTCTTCTATTTCCTTTGGAATTTTATCAGTTTCTTGCATAAAGGATGAATCAAAAACAAGATAATGACTTGAAGCTCTGGGAATAACATAACTTTTTAATGCATGATAATGATGTGTTTATCTGTTTTACTTATTAGCATCAGTACATTCATTGGGAGAGAGTTCCCATTTACAAAAGGCAACTTTTTTGCTTCAGACTCCATACTTAGCATGTGATATGAACAAATCTATGTTCTGCTTGCCTCTTATGCTCCATATTCTATCTATTAGTTTGTTTGTCTTTCCTATTGTCATATGAATCCAATTATCTTAGAGAAAACCACAGCAACTACCTGGCTTATAGAAGGTGATATCCTCTATTTTATTAATTTTTTGATCTACCCTCTGAAACTCACCAGAAAACATTGTAGAAGCATCAAGGCCACAGCTCATGATTTTAGTAAGTATTCAAAGCAAGATATTAAAAATACCACAGATTACAAGAGAAATTAAGAAAATTTCAATTTTAAAACATTGTGAATGGATATATTTGCACTCTCTCACAGACAACATCCAGTAAAACCAGCACCATTTGTTGAATATGCTTTCATTAGTCTATTATATTATTTTGGATTATTTTTTTAAACCAGGTGTCCATAAGTATGTGGGTTTTTTTCAGAGTCTTGACTCAATTCCATTGATCCACCTATCTGTTTTTATGTCAATACCATGCAGTTTTTATTACTATGGATAGCTCTGTAGTAGAGTTTGATAGAGAGGCTTTATCTAGTAATGGATGAAAATAGATGCAGACCCACAGCCAAAATTAGGCAGAGTTCAGGAATACTGCAAAGAGAGAAAGAAAGGATTGTAGGAGATGAAGGGTCATGGACATCATAAGAATACTCAAAGAATTAACTAACCTAGGTTTATAGGGCCTCCATAGACTCAACAATCAGAGAGCTTATATAGAACTGACCTAAACACTCTGATATATGTTATAGATTTGTCCTCTTTTGGGGATCTTAACAATGGGAACAGAAACTGTCTTTAATTCTTTTACTGGATTTTGAGACCCCACTTACTCCTGTAGCTGAGAAATAGAAGAAATAAATAAATAAATGTATTTATTTGAAGAATCATTGTGGATGTACATGGCATCAATAGCACAGAGAATGTATCTATGGGAATTCTCCACACTGATTACAAACATTTTATTCTCAGTAAACAGCAACGTTTTACCTGTTATCTGCTCCCTACTTCTATTTTGACCACAGTTTGTTTTTTATTTCACAGAAAAACTGATTTCAAATTATCCCATAAATCCTATATCTCTATTACTACTGTTACTCTATAACTCTCAATTGCATGTGAAAAGAAACAAACAAAATTGGTTTTAAGCTCATTCTTCTATTCACTCAAGCTACCCTTAGTGTCTTTTTGCTACTATGTGTTGCTGAGCTAAGCAACAGTTTCAGAGTGTTTATGTTTGCCATCATTGCCATGCTTTCCTTTGAATGTCTATTTATATCCTTCTCAGACACTTTGGACTATAGCAATGCAGGTAAAGCTTCACCAGCTTGCCAAATGGAGGAAACATGTCTACCATCACTCTTAGCATCATTCCAAGCAAAAGTTCTTCACTTCCCTCTTAGTGTTCATTACTCCCTGTGAAATACATAGAAATTCCACTTGTTTCTTTAAAAATTATCTTAGTCAAGGTAACTTCCCAAAGTAGATTCTGACTCAATGTATGAACTCAAACTATTTTTGAGTACTAATAGGAAACGCAATGTTAAAGATAAACAGATTTAAATTTATAATTGCCAAGGCTTTAATAAATAATTTAGTGCCTTTCCAGAAAAGAAAGCTAGGTTGATAATATAGAAATCCCTCAACATGGGAGCTGTGATATTTATGAAGTAAATTTCAACTCAATAGTTAAGTATTGACGTTTGGTATTAAAGTGGTATATGGACTTCCTGGACCTGAGCTGTTTACAGTAAGCATAAATATATCTTTAAAAAAATCACTGTAGTATTTCAGTCACTGTGTTAGGGAATGATAACTGTGGAAAAGATGTGTGAAGGGGAATGGGCATGCCATCTGTCTAGGTTACATGAAGACAGTGAACATGAAGACCAGTCAAAATGCTTAACTCAGATACTTGGCACAGAGAAGTCATTCAGTAAACTAAAGTAGCATAATGCATACTGAAAAACAACTAAATTTTACCACAATAAAAATTTAAAAGTTATTATAAAAAGTTTTTATTTGTAGGCCACCTAAACCATATTTTGAAGGAAAGATGACTTGAACTTTGTGATGCTGATGTGATAGGACTAAGTACAGTCATGATTTATTTATGTTATACATTTAAATTACCATCTTACAGTTGTTTTCCAAACTATCACACATCAGTAGTTTAATATATAAATTTATTTTTATAGTGCTCTGGTTGGAAGAATCTAACAAGGTATTAAAAGAACCACATCCTCTGTTCTTCCCCTCCCCCGAGGGAATCTTCTATTTGGTAGCTTCTTATATCTGGTTGTTTATCTATAGCATATTATTTGCTCGTGATAATGAAATAAGGATACCAGTGATTAAGTACTCATCTACACAATGGGTTATAGCCCACAGTAGTTCTAATGAATGTCTTAGGTTGAATTCTAAGAAGTTGTGACTTTGAACTTTGGATTATATTTTGATTAAAAAAAAAAATCCCTGGAGTTGAATCTAGGCACAAAAGTGGTAAAGAAAAAAAAGGTATCTTTGTTTATCATATTTACATCACAAAAGGGCTGGAGAGATAGATTAGTGATTAAGAGCCCTGACTATTCTTCCAGAAGACCTGGGTTTGATTCCCAGCATCCACATGGCAGCTAACAACTGTCTGTAATTCCAGGATCTGAAACACTTACATAGTTATACATACAGGCAATAAAATCAATTCACATAAAAATCAAAATACATATTTTATAAATAAATAAATGTGTAAAAAACATCAACTAAAAGTATACTTCTTCCCAAAATATGTTTATTCAGTGAGAAAAAATAACATCTTTCAGCATTGTTAACAACCCCCAGGTAATATAGTAGTGTGCTGGTCACATCTGCTTACCAGACAGTTATGTGGTGATGTACAGTGGATTCCAATTCTGGAGACACAGTGAACATAATGTATAGAAATGGGTACAGGTTTAAAGCTCTCACATTCTTCCTTAATTTCTTAAAGGAGAAAAATTTTAAGGCTTGTTCTGAAAATAATTTAATCATTCAACCAATCAATAAATAAATAACAAATAGATTCTTAAATGTTCCCATTTACAAAGCATGACTGATCATTCTAGAATCAACTATTCTGATAAGTTTTGTGACACCTATTATTTGGACTGATAATATATCATGGTTTATTGACTTATGTAAGCAGGATCCATGTGATGACCTTGAGGCAGTGTATATAAATTAATAGGAGGAAAAGAAGAATAAAAAAAGTATATTACTACATATATTGGATAACTTCTACTCATAAAATTTTTGTAAAACCAGACTTAAAAAGACTCTTTGTCCATAGTTGTTAAGGATAATTTTGCCATTTTGTAAGAATACCAAAATATTTGTCACAGATTTCAATGTCTCTCAAGAATCAATGTGACATTTAGATAAGAGATTTTCAATGTAAAATAGATAGAATTCTACTACAAGTGCCAAAGCCAATTTGTATTTCATTGTGATCATGGTGAGTATTCTAACCTACTGTTTAGCATCCAATCTTCAGGCAGATCAGTAACTTGATCCTCAAAATTTCTGAAAGAAATAGGCCACAAAAGAATGTATGTGTGGTTCCTTACATAGGATGAGTAAGTAACGGGAACTATAACAAAGGTTCCCATTTACTTTCAGTAGAATTGATTCTTATCATCCTCAGATAACTCCAGTATTTATATATATATATATACTTTTTATATTTTATATATACATACTTTTTATTTTTCATTATGAATAAAGTCATATTTGCTATCCATGTATCCCCTAGTTCAAATTCTCTTTCCCCTTTGACCCCTCCCAGTCACTTTTCTTCTCCCCATCACTTTTATCTCCTCTTCAGCAAGGGCAGGAGGTCCCAAGGTCCCAAGGTAGCTTATTTCAGCATCCACTCCAGGAAGATCCGCTTTCATCACCTCAATATGTCAGATGTTCCTCTGAAGGGAACAGGCTCCAAGGTTCCAGTCTGAGGTGATTCAGATCCTAAGCTTTTCAGTGGTTATATTTACATCACAAAAGGCCTGGAGAGATAGATTAGTGATTTAGAGCACTTACTATTAGTTTACAGCTTGGAATGCTTTCCTTTTTGTCCACTAATGAGTGAATACATCCCCTGCTTTTCTTTCTGGATTTGTGGGACCTCTCTCAGGAAGTTATTCTCCAAATCCATCCATTTGTCTGCGAATTTTAGGATATAATTTTTGTTACTACTGAGTAGTACTACATTGTGTAGATATACTACAGTTTGTTAATCTATTCTTCAGTTGAGGGGCATCCAGGTTGTTTCCAGGTTCTTGTTATTACGAATAATGCTGCTATGAACATAATTAAGCTAATACCTTTGGAGTCTGACTGTGTATCTTTTGGGTATATGCCCAGTAGTGGTATTGCTGGATCCTTGGGGAAATTGATACCCAGATTTCTGAGAAACCAACATACTGCATTCCAAAGTGGCTGAACAAGCTTACACTCCCACCAACAATGGAGGAGTGTTCCCCTTGCTCTGCAACCTCTCCAGCACAGGCTGTCATCTGTGTCTTTTAGCCAATCTGACAGGTGTATGGTGGTATCTCAAAGTTGTTTTTATTTGGATTTCTCTGATAGCTAAAGATGTTGAGCACTTTTTCATGTGCCTTTCAGCCATTTGTAATTCTTTTTGCTGAGAATTCCCTTTTTAGTTCTGAACCCCAATTTTTGATTCAGTTATTCAAGGTTTTGTGCTTTAGTTTCTTGAGTTCTCTATATAATTTAGAGATCAATTCTCTATCACTTGTAGGGTTGGTGAAAATCTTTTCCCATTCTGTAGGCTGTTGTTTTGTCCTATTGACTGTGTCCATGGCTTTACCGAAGCTTCTCAGTTTCAGGAGGTCCCACTTATTGATTGTTGCTCTTTGTGTCTGTGCTACAGGTGTTATATTTAGGAAGTGGTCACCAGTGCCAATTTGTTGGAGGGGATTTCCCACTTTCTTTTCTGTCAAGTTCAGCATAGCTGGTTTTATGTTGAGCACTTTGATCCACTTGGATTTGACTTTTGTGCAAGATGATAGGCTTGGACCTGTTTGCATTTTCTATACACTGTCATCCAGCTATGCCAACACCATTTGTTAAAGATACTATCTTTTTTCCATTTAATATTGGGCCTCTTTGTCAAAGATCAGGTGTTCATGGGTCTTTGATTTAATGTCAGGATCCTCAATTCAATTCCATTGATGCCCAAGTCTGTTTTTATGCCATACCAGGCTGTTTTTATTACTGTATCTTTATAGTATAACTTGAAGTTGGGGACGGTGATGCCTCCTGAGATTCTTTTGTTGAGCAAAATTGTTTTGGCAATCCTGGCTTTCCTGTGGCAATTCTACGAAAAACAATATACAGTTTCAATGCACTTCCCATCAAAATCCCAACACAACATTTAAAGTTGAAAGAACAATACTCAATTTCATTTGGAATAATAAGAAAGCTCCAGTTTTGATTCATTTATCTTATTACCTCAAGGAAAATATTTTCATGGGAAATGTATGAGAAATAATTCTTTTTAAATGTTTGTATGCGAAGTTCAGTTTATTAAGATATGCTATATTTTATTTGTATAGCATTGAGCTATTTAACCCACAAAATTTCTATACAGATTAAATAAACCATAATAAGAATGGTTTGCATTATTGCATTTAAAGTAAAACATAGATCAAATCAACTGGTAACACACAGAGGAAGGAGTAAAAAAATCATGTCTATTATACAATGTTTGCTTAATCCTTGTGCATATTTTTAATTTAAGTGAATTTTTTACTATTACAATTATATTTTATAGAGAAATACAGTTATAACAAAAAAGTAAAAGAAATCTTGTCTAATATTTGGTCTGTAGACAAGTGCATGAATTTTATATAGTTCCTAGGAATAGTTATACAATGGAAACTATATGTAACCTACAATATACTTGCTAAACTACTAATGATCACAGATACTCATATTAAATAGCACTATACTGTTTATAAACCTATTACAATGTGTACAACTTGGCTCTTTGTCTATAGAGGTTGAAAGTGATTTTAAGACCTTATTTGTCACTTAAAATTTTATATAAAATTTTGGTTGCCAAGTATTGTTAATACATTTTTGCAGTCTTTTTGTAATATATGATCTTTCTGCCTATGAGTTTTTCTTGCATCTGTGTATTTTTTTTCCACTGGGGCTATTTGGAATAATCTTCAGCTTCTCCTAATCCAGATTCACTTTGCAGTGATGATGGAGACAATGATTGATCTGTCGCTTGGAATTTGTTTTATTTAACAAGAAGACAACATGCATCAATAAAGAAAGAAAAAATATAAAAGGTAAATGATCTTTGAGAGACTGAGTGAAGAAACACATTTAGATAAATATATATGAAGGTATTGAATATAAAATAGTAAAACTTATGCACATAAATACAAAAGAAAACATTACTAATCAAGAGAAGTTGCATATAAAAGTTTAATATCATTGTAACTTCTATGAGCTCTTCTTTATTGTGCTTATACACTGGTGCTGAAGATGGTGTTAAGGACTAACGACTAAGAAATGTTCTGGTATATGATGGTAAAGCTTCAACAAACACACTAGCTTTTCTTCATCTACCATATTTTTTATAAATAGGCTTGGACCTGTTTGCATTTTCTATACACTGTCATCCAGCTATGCCAACACCATTTGTTAAAGATACTATCTTTTTTCCATTTAATATTTTGGGCCTCTTTGTCAAAGATCAGGTGTTCATGGGTCTTTGGGTTAATGTCAGGATCCTCAATTCAATTCCATTGATGCCAAGTCTGTTTTTATGCCATACCAGGCTGTTTTTATTACTGTATCTTTATAGTATAACTTGAAGTTGGGGACAGTGATGCCTCCTGAGATTCTTTTGTTGAGCAAAATTGTTTTGGCAATCCTGGCTTTCCTGTGGCAATTTTACGAAAAACAATATACAGTTTCAATGCATTTCCCATCAAAATCCCAACACAACATTTAAAGTTGAAAGAACAATACTCAATTTCATTTGGAATAATAAGAAAGCTCCAGTTTTGATTCATTTATCTTATTACCTCAAGGAAAATATTTTCATGTCTAATTAATTATTATAAGATGTATACTGTTCTACATGCATTTCTAAAATAAATCAGAAATCATGACTGCCACAATGCTTTTTTAATGTGATCCATTAAAAGATCCATTAAAAAAATTCAGTCAAATTTCATTAAAAAGCAATTTGGTAATACTTTATTTCATATGGTGGTATGTACCTGTAATCCCAGCATTTTGGAGGTAGAGATGAAAACTGGAACTTTAAGACTTAGATACCTGATAAACTCTATGCCAGTCATGGCCACAAGGGGGACTTTGCATGAAAAAAAATAGACATCATAAAATAACAAAAATAATTTGATAGATATTTCAATGTTAGGGAAGGCATATCCCACTTGTGAAAATTTAATTTATTTTCAATGTCTCATAGGGTTTACTAATTTCTACCAACTGTTACATCTAACTCTGTATAGTTGTAAAAATAAATTCCTATATTCAATGCCAAAGGTGAAATTTCTGTTTCTTATTAAAATAATGTAAATAAATTGCCAAATGTCCTCTTCATAAAATATGCTTTTACATTCTCAGTGAGTGACTCACAGATCATATTTTAAGCTGAATGCTATTTGAACCATCTGCTTTGATGTTGTTTTGTGTGTGCATTTGCTAATATTAATTTGTATAGTGATGTCTCTTGTCATTATACTACTTAAAAAGGAAGATAAATGAGAAAGATGATGGGATATTGTGGAGAATCCAAGACATGTTGGAAAACAAAGGAAACATTTAATGTGGGACAGCTAAGATATAGTAGAAATTTTAGGTAGAAAGCAATTTAGCAAGATCTTATTTAAATACAAGAGAAAATAAAAAGAAATAACCATTCTCTTAAACATTAGAGTTTAGACCTGAACTGAGGTAAAAATATAAGGAAAGGGAAAAGGATATCTTCAAACATTGACTCCTCCACCGGACATTTACATACTAGTAAGAAGCAAATCTTTGAAAGAAAGTAAAGCCATTTTGTGTAGCATATTAAATCTGGAAATTAAAATTAAAAAATGTGGTGACTCCAACTAGGTCTCAGCTGGAAGAATATAATATAACTTTTTGTTCATAGATGTATTCCTGCTTAATAGAGTAGCTGACAATACATTACACTATGTATTATGTTGTATATTTGAAAAAGACACTTAAGGTCAAGGTGTAGTTAAAAAGAGGGTTGTTTTTGATTGTTCATTTATTTGTTTGTTTTCATATTCATTTAGATACAGAGTTTTACTGTGCAACCCTAGATGTCCTGAAACTTGTTCTGTAGACCAAGCTGGCCTTGAACATAGAGATTTGCCTGCCTCTGATTCCCAAATGCAAGTATTAAAGGCATGTGCTATCACTGCCCAGACAATAAACTGACTGTTATACTAAGAGAAGTAGAGCTGAGAAATAAATATAAGGAAATAAAGGAGGTGTCTCTCAAGAAGTAGATGGACAGAATGGAGCCTTGTTTATAAGTAAGAAAACTATCAGTGAATACAGATCAGAAAAACTAAAGAATGGATAACTAGTATCTACCATGTGATTTTACATGTTCTGTTGCTTAGGCTCTTCCAGTTTCTATGAAGAAACAAGCATCTTTGTGTAGTAATTATGACAGAGAACCAATGGCAGAGGATGAGAGCAAAGGGCAACTCAAAGATCAGAAGGGGCAGAAAATCTTAGCTGGAAGTAATCCTGTGTCCACATATCTGCCAAAGAATCTGAAAATATAAATAGGAAGCTTTTGTTCAACATCCATCAGTACTCAATATTTATTAAACTAGAAGTAACTTCAGTTGACCCTAGATTCACTCATCCATCTAGATGTCAAAATAAAACAAAATTGAAAGCAATAGTGTGTTTCAGAGGAATCTAAAGTTACTCCAAATTCTAAGAACTGGCTCTAGTGTTTCATCCATCTCTTTCTGAAACACACACACACATACACACTACTGCTGCCACCACCACCACTACCACTGCCACCACCACATCATTGATTACACTGCTACAATTTTGCAAAATAGATACATAACAGCAGTTAGACATAACTAGGTGGTTGTGAGTAATACATGTATATAAGTAAGTCTCTGTATAAAATCTATACAGAACATCAAATAGGTCCTTCTAAACATTTGTATTTTTTTATTTATGGAACAAACATTTGGCATATAAGCACATAGTTAGGTGTTAATATCTTTATAATATTAGCTAACTATCACCAATCGATTCAGAACTTGTTTTATAACTGTTATTTGGTTTGTAAAGGTACTGATCTACCTGGACTGCTTTTGAAGCTCTCTATAGAGAATTTTTGTATCTTCTACATGCTGTCACAGGGTTTAAAATATTTCAGCTGTTACCATTGAGTCTTTCTTTTTCAAACCCAGACCATTTGACCAGTTGTCAGATAATTCTAAAGAAGTATAAGTGTATAAAATTAGAAATTCTAAAGTAGTAGAAAAATTTAAAATCCATCCTCAGAACAAAATGATTTACTGCCTTTTAAAGATTTTCATTTATTCCCTGGCTTGAAGATCATGTGGCAATCCTATTTAAGAAGGGAGATATCTTTTTGCTTTGTATAAATTCAATATAAAACCTATGCTCCCCTCTGAGGTAGCTAAGATTACTGCTTTGTTTACTAGATGTTCACATAATTGTCCCAGTGACACTCTTGAAACTTGTTTTATCCCTGTACAAATTAAATTGAAACTAAATAATCTCTAAGAAGTACAAAATTTCTACTGAAATGTAAACACTTCCTGGGGGAATATTAAAAGATTTCTATGTTTTCCCCTTCATTGTAGCATTACTTTAGATTACAATAAAAAAAATGAGAAATGGGATTTCTGCAACACTATCAGCTCTCCAAAGGGGAAAAAAAAGAAACAAGGAGACATAGAGGGATGACAGGGAGAGAATGGGGAAGGGAGGGAGAGAGTCCGAAAGATATAAAGAAGCAATTTAAACTCAAACACCTGTCTGTACATATTCAAGGGTGATGAAAACTCCAAAAGAATTTTATATCCTCCAAAAAAGGAAGACAATTCACAGCACGAATCAGTTGAAGGAATTCTGAAGGAGAGCAAAAATTATTGCAACTTTCTTTTGAGAAGATTCCCATGACCCGTAGGATACTATTATAATGTGCAACCATCCTCCAATGTGCATGTGTAGGAAGCTTTCTCAGCATAGCACTTGTATTGAAAGATGATGCCAACATGAGCTCTTTTACATCATTCAGAGATATTGCCTTCTTGAATCAAAGGTTCCCTGCCTTTTGGATTACCACAACTAATTGCTAGGTAGTTTTAAAAGATTTTAACCACTTCTTTGTTTAGTTTGCCCTTTTCTTTCTATCTTTTCCCATAAATTGAAAATATCTAGAAGTGGGCCTTAAGAAGACAATGTTAGATCAGGAGGGCTTTATCTACATTAATGGATTTGTGCCTAAATGTTATCATGGGAATGGGTTAGTTATTACAAGTGTGATTTTACAAAAGTGAACTTAATGAGTATAGTGCTTTCCTGAACTTAAGTTTGGTCCCCGAAACCTATGTTTAAAAAATACAAGCATGGCATGTAAACCTAGAGCTGTGAATTCATATGGAGATGGGTCCCTGGAGATTTCTGGCCAGCTAGTATAGTCTACTTGGTGAGTTAAAGGCCACTGAAAAACTGTGTTTCTGAATATCAAGGTGAATAGTTCTGGAGAAATGTCATCAAAGGATAACTTCCATTCTCCAAATACGTAAATGTGTATCACTATATTTTCATCTATCATGAGAACATGCACATGCATGAATGCACACATATAAATCCATACATGACAAATAAATACATTTTAAAAGTGAGTTTGGATTCCTGTTGCTCTTTTGATTTCACATGACCTCTGACCTCTGTCACACAAGATGGATGTTGCACTCTTTATATAGCAATACATAGAAAAATCTCATAGATCTCCCACTTTTCACAACAAATAGATTTCCATTTTTTATGAAGCATCTATTGCTATGGAACCAGCTGTTTCAGCAGCAAAGAGACTAGAATAAAGGAATTATCACATGCAATAGACACTTATATGTTGTGCAGAATGGCTGATTTTGATTATGTGCAGAACATGTATCTTTTGCACTGATACAAAGATTCATTCTCCATCACATTCATTCATTTTTTCCATCACACTGAGTCATTCATTATTGATATTTAGAGATAGGGTAACAGTTAAGGATTCTTATATCCATTTTTCTCCATAAACCATGCAAAAAGAGATTTCTCAATATGAAAACAACTGAATGACTCCTTCCTGACAAGCCCTAACTGTCTTGTAAAAAATTATTTACATCCATGCTGACACAGCTTTTATAACAATGTCTCCAATCTGAAAGCCATATTATTATTACACTACAGGAAATGCTTTACATTGATTTTCACAGCATTGATTATCATTGATCCTGCAGAATTTTGACAGAGAAATGAAACATTCTTTTGACCAGTAATGATAGATCTTTAAGTTTTCCATAAGTTAACTCATGGTATCTAAACAGTGTACACTGAGCCCTATCAATGTAGGTGATAATGGAAATTTTATGTTAATAGTGTGATTACCAGCTTTGTGTCAGTGCTGTTTTGTAGAAAGAATTTCATCTTAGCCACAGATTTTTAAGTAGGAATTATACTTCTTGCCTGTTTACAATCTCATTCTCCATCTTGTTAGTGTGTGACGTTTTATAGGAGAGTTGAGTCCATTAATATTAAGGGAGATTAGTGACCATTGATTCATATTTCCTGCCATTTTTGGTGGTAACTTGTCTGCATTTCCTTTCTCTAGGGTATTCTTCTGTGGAATTATTGATTGTTTGTGATTTCATGGATGTATCTAGGGTCCTTAGGTTGGAGTTTT
>PVIH01009291.1:65317-83694 GCA_004025045.1 Sigmodon hispidus | reverse complement strand
TGTGTGTGGTGTGTGTGTGTGTGTGTGTGTGTGTGTGTGTGTGTCCAGTGTTTGTACCGCTTCCAAAGAGCCTATCCCAAGACCTCTGCCAATGCCTGGCCCATGAGAGGCGGCAGTGTCTACATCACCCTCTGTTCCGGACTGGGGGAAACCTCTGCTTTTTGGTAAGCAGCCTGATGAAAAGTCAGAGCGTCCTTGTGGCCCACATGACCTGTGTCGGGGCAGCCGGAGATGATGGCCTGCTGTCTTTTTGGTTCATATGCACTTGGACAGCTAAAACCCACTGGAGACAGGGCTGGGGGAGAAGAGAAGGGTCCCTGACTTCGCCACCACAGAGCCCGGGAGCAGAAAACAATTCACCTCACTGCCCATGCACTGGCCACTCCCCAGGAATCCTATTATTTTTATATCTATTTCCAACCACTCCTGCGCCTCAGTTTTCCTAAATGTGCATTGACTTACAGGGTCAAAGGAGGTCTCGCTGTGGGCATCTTCCTGCATGGTCATTGTTTTTACGTTGTGGTTGGCACAGAACACCCAGGCTTGTGCGTTTCACAAGAAAGAGTTGTAGGCTCCGTTTCCAAATGTGTGGCTGAGTGTGAATCCCAGCTCCACTATCCTATCACCCAGCTGGGCTGGCTGAGGGACGTCATTGAACTGCTCTGAGCCCCAAGAGAAGAGCACACAGTGGGTCCTCACTTGATGGGAGGCTGGCACACAGAGGGAGGGAGGAGGCAGGGCTTCCGCCTTGGTATTCAGATGGCGGTAGGGGCCATGGAAACAGAGGGCTTACAGAACTTGGTGACTGAGGGGTCCAAGGGCTAGAGGGAGGTGGCACCAATGTGCTTGGGGTTGAGGTGCACCCCAAAAGCTCAGGAAAAAGTTGAGTAGAGTAGAATTCTCAGAGTTGTTTGGGACCCAGGTGGGGCTTGCTGGCCAGCCAGCCTGGGTTTGGTTAGAGATGCTCTCTCAAAGAAGGATGATAGAAAGTGATTGAAGACCACGCAGGTATCAGCCTCTCTGGCGAACACACATGCTCACTCACTCCCCCAAAACAGATATGTACCTGCATATGCATGTGCGCCCGCACGCGAGCACACACACACACACACACACACACACACATACACCACATACACACACATACCCCAAGCTCACCACACACACACCACACACATACACACCACACATATATACACACACCCCACACCCACCACACACACACATACACCATACACATACACACCACACACACATCACACACACACACCACACACAAACACACACCACACACACATCTCCCTTGCCTGGGCAAAGCCTTGAGTCTATAATCATGCTGGAACCCCACACTGCCTCTTCCCAGTTGTGTGACCTGGGATATGTCACCTTACCTTCCAGAGTTCCTGTGTCTTAAAGTGACAACCCCCTATAAAAAAACCCACAAGGACTAAATGACTGGGTTTTCTCGGATGTTTGGGGGCTTGGACTTTCATGAGATTTGTGTTTTACTTCTCTCTGACTCACCTTGAACGAGACCTCTAACCTTGCAGGGACAAAAAGAAAATCCCACTAAAGCCACCAGGATAGGACTTCTGCCTAAGGCATCCTGCAACCAGATGTGTGTGTGATGGGGAGGGGCTATCCGTGGGGGTGGGGCTTCTGTGCACTGACATAAGGCTGCTCCATTCTCCAGCAGACCTTGGTGGGGACAGGCAGGTCCTGCTGCACACAGCCTTTGCTCTTTGGTTTCACAGGGTCCCATGGTGTGTGAAAGCCTTTGGGGAAATGAGCAGAGCTATCCATGGCTGCCTGAACCTCTGTGGACTCCAGCCAACATGAATAGCTGGGCCAAGATGAGGCTTAGTGGTCGAGAATCCGTCTGGCGTGTTCAAAGCCTTTCGTTATATCCTTAGCAACACAAAAATAAAGATGAAGGACTGGCTAGTCTATGCTAAAGCAATCATTTAAGTCCATGGACCGTCCAGAGAAATCTGGCTCAGTGCCAGGGTCTGTAGCTGGCTAATTGGGAACTGAGGGCTGGCAGTCAAAGGACCCAGGAAGAAATCTAGCCATAGCCAAAGTAAGCCAATAGGAAGCTGGCGAGTCAACCGACCAGGTCATCAGCTGGTGTTCCTGTGTGCCTGCCTGCTGGTCGCCCCTGTAACTTTGTGCCTACCTTCCTCCATAAAGCCACCTGAGTCTCCTCTCAACCTTTGCCCTCTATTTTCCTACTGACCTTGGCCCCAGAGGGTCACTACTGCCAGGAACTCAGAGAAACCACAGGAAGTGGTGAGCCAGGTGCCCTGACCGAGATCTTCACCTTAGTCTTTCTCGGAAAGGCTGGAGTTCATTAGCTGTCCACACTGTTAGCCACAGTTTGCTGTTTGCTTTGGATTTTTCTTTTTTGAGATGGAGTCTCACCCTATAACCCTGGCTGGTCTCAAACTTGTAATCCTCCTGCCTCAGCCTTCTGAATGTTATGATTACAAAGTGTGAGCTGCCTGCCGTGCCTGGCTCTGTGGAGGTTCTGACTAGAATGTGTTTAGTAGAATGAGTGAGCCTTGTCCTGGTGGGGGAGTCACGGTCACGCCAGCTCCAGCACTATGAGTCTTTACTTTGTTTCAGGGGCTAGTGGGATGACACAACATTGGAAACCAGGGTTCCAGCAGGGTTATTGGCTTTACCCTCATGCAGCCTTTGCCAATTTATTTCTCTTTTATGAGCCACGGTGTCTAAGAGAAGAAACCAATGCCCCAAACCCAATTCTGTTTTCCCTTCTTTTTTTTTTTTTTTAAAAAAAAAAAAACTTTATTTATTTATTAGCCTTGGTGTTTGCCTGGAACTGGAACTACAGACAGTCGTTAGCTGCCATGTGGGTGCTAGGAATCGAACCCGGGTCCTCTGGAAGAGCAGACGGTGCTCTTAACCACTGAGCCATCTCTCCAGCCCCTGTTTCCCCTTCTTATAAGGTCAGGGCAACAGGATAATCTTAGTAGAGCTCATTTGCCGGCCTCCCTTGCAGCTAGATATGGCCGGGCGACCCCACAATGGCCGCAGGAAATCGCAGGAATTCTGGTAGAGAAGTAGGGATGCTCTGGATAGGGATGTCCAAGGACACATCTCAATGGGGATAGCATTCAGTGGCCCCAGGGGGAGCCCTGGAATACAGAGCCAAGCAATCCTCCTCTCTCTCTCTCCAGATCTAGCTGAACTCAGCAGTGGGGAAGCCAAGGAGCTACAGCAGATCAAATGGCACCGGAAGCAACTCTTGGAGGACATCCAGGTGTGTACACAGCACACACACGCTCACATACATGTTCGTGATCTGCCCCACACATTTCCATTCACAGACATGCTCATACTGAGAGACATATATGCACACACTAATCACTAACCCACATACGCCCATAAGCCAGCACTAAACATTACCATATCTCCCCGCTCTCCTGACCAAATGCTCAGAAAGCCAGCCAGAGCTTGTCTCCTCCTCCCTGAAGGCCCAGGCACCAACCCTTCCAGTCCCCAGATCTAGGCATCACCTCTCTGACTCACAAGTCCCAGACCACTGACCCTTCGCATCACAACCCCATGTCCCAGAGTCCCTCACCCTATCCCAGACTTACTCCCACCTTAGAAAGTGGGTTGAAATTGCCAGAGACTGAGCAGCCTGGGCACAAGCCCTTGTCTCTTCCCTAATGTACCCTTTGGACACGGTCACACCCACCCTGGGCTTAACCCTTATGAATTCACCAGTTTCTTAGGTGATGAGTGATCTCATGCTTTGCTCACTCCAGCCTCTGGGCCTTAGCATACATTCTCACCTCCACCTGGGATTCCTCCCAATTTTCACATTCCTGCTCCTTCTCCTTCCCAGACAACGTTCTACCTCCTCCTCCTCCAGGCAGCCTGCCACCTAGACACACATGCACACTTGATTACACATAAAAGCATCTCTCTGCTAATATCCTAATTGAGCACATATATGTATCGGGCTCTTTCTCTGCCATTGCTGTACTTACCTGTTGCTTAGTTACCTCCTTTATCTTCTAGCTACCCACCCCTGATCCCAACATCCCCAAACTCTAACGTCATGAAAACAGAGCTTGGGCCTTGCTCACCACTGGACCTCAGACCATAGCTATAGCATATAGGTACTCAGTTAGCACTAGTGAGGATGTCCCCATCATAACTGTGGGTAGAAGCCCAGCCAAGATCCCCGGGATCAGGATGTGTATGACCTCAGAGCAAGGGGTACTGAACCAGTACCCCTGGGAGTATAACATCCCAGCACCCCTCACCTTGGGGAGAGGGTGGGTGCACGTTGGGCCACTCACCTTGTTCATCTACTGCTTACAGTTCACCGGGACATCTTAGCGGGCTAGTAAATGTGGTTGGTGAGCAAGCTGGGGGCCTCCCGGGCACTGGGAAATCCCTGGAGTTAGGCCGAGGCAGACTGGGATAGAACTGAGAGATGCATAGGCCTAGCATCAGCACTGTCGACATGTGATTGCCTTGTCAGCCATGGCCATGTCGTCTTCCCCTTGTTCCACTGACCTTCTGACAGCCCTGTGCAGCACAGGCCCTGAGGTACCCAGAGCATCTGGCATGTGGCACGCAAGTGACAGAGAAGATGTGATGGCAGACAGGAGGTGTGGTCTGTTCCCTAGGTGGCGGAATTCCGAACTGGGAGAACAGCACCATGCTTCTATGGTCTGTTCCCTAGGTGGAGTGAGGGCTTGTTGGCAGAGAGTGCAGTGTCTGGCTGCATGGGAAGAGAGAGCTGGAACTAGGGTCTGGTATGAGCATAGGGACTCCCACCCCTGAGGCGAGGGCCAGCGGAGGACAAGGCACAAAGATTGAGCTCCTGCTCTCGGGAGGCATAGAGGAAGGAAAGGATCCGAGAGGGCTGAAGGAAGAGCTCAGAGAGGCCTGGACCACACTGGGAGCTGTGGAAACATCCGGGACCCTAGACTGACCCTTGTATGTCCACAGAAACTGAAGGAGGAAATCGCAGATGTGTTTGCCCAAATCGAATGCTTTGAGAGCACCGAGGAATGGTGAGGAGCTTGGCCCATGGGAAGACAGTTTCTGGATACATCATGAATGGTGGGAGGACCCAAGGAGGTGCCATAGTCCCATCCAGACTGTCTGGACCACTCCCCACTGACTCTAAAGTGACCCCCATCCTCTTCCTCTCCACCCCACCTCCCCAAACAAACACCGTGCACATTATGGACCAGGGGCAGCTGAAACCAGTTGTAGCAAAGAAACTTCCCCTGGACAAGGGTGAAGACACTCAGGTAACTGGTGACCAGAAGCCTGGCCAGGAGCAGGTTCCACTAGCCGACCTCATCCCATGTCCATCATCCCTTTGCTGGCTCTGCTAGGACAAAGCCTTTTCTCTGGGCCTAAATTTTCCCATTTGTATAAGGAAAAGGTTAGGTTCTTACATAATTTCCTACACAACACCTCTTCACGCTGTAAAATCAACAAAAGAACATTTCAGCTACAATCTGGAAGAAGAAGAAGAAAAAAAAAAACCTCAATGCTTTAAGCAAATTTACCTTTGTGTTGGGTGGTATTTGCAGCTCTCCTGGGCCAAATACAGCCAATGTGTGGCCCATAGGCTGGACATGCCTGCTAGAACTCTAGGGTACTAAACTATAGAACTACACATGGTTTCCAGGTTGCCTTCCCTGCCTGTGAGACCTCTGTCTCTCCAGCATCTCACACGCATGAACATACACGTACACTGGGTGACGGCAGCAGGTGGTTCTCACAGAGCAGGAAACCGAGGCCTGGGAGATGTGAAGGACTCACCTCTAGTGACTTGGCCCAAAAGTATAGCAATATTTATGCTTAGGAACAGCATCTGGGGCCCACGTTCTCACTGCTCCCATCATGCTCTTGCCTCAACATCTTCCCCAAGGAGCTCTGCTAGGCTCCTGGGAGACTCAGAGCACAGTGCTCAGCTAACCTCCCTGCCCCTCAACCCCCACCCAGCTCTTACTCTCCCAGGTGGTCCAGACACAGGGGCTGGGAACACACAGGGAGCTCCAAGGGCATGTTGATTCTTCTGAGGGAAGCCCCCTGAGGGCTTGTGGGAGACAGTGCATCCAGAACCACTATGTTGATATGTTCACAGCCGGATGGCGCAGAAAGAGAAAGAGATCTGCATCGGGCGGAAGAAATTCAACATGGACCCTGCCAAGGTACATATCCAGGGGAGGGGACACGGATCCCACCAAAGTGGGCATTTGGGTGGCCACAGGAGAGGGACATGGACCTCGCCAAGGGGCACAGCTGAGCTAAGGCACCTTTGCGGCTGATCCCAAAAGTCACCCAACTGAGACCCCTCAGAGCCAAGCCTTTGGTCCCCAGCTGGGGCTAGCCTCTGGCCACTCCACAGCACCTCAGCCCAAAGATGGGAGGCTGTGAAGTCCCCTCACTCAGAGGCATTTCCTTTCTTCTCTGCTCCTATGCCCTTCTCTGGAACAGGGTTAGGCAGTGAGGCCCTTAGAGGGTGAGCTCTGCCCCTAGCATTTCCTTTAAGCCCAGGCTGCAGAAGCCCATTCTGAAGATTGGTTGTCCATGGCCTCAGAGCCAGCCTGCAGCCAGCCCTTCATTCTGTCATGTGGTCGTGGGCTCTCCCTCCAGCAGGGACAGCCACATGAGAAAGCCACACACTAGAGCAAGGGTCCAGGCAGCCACAGGGGAATGCCAAGCTCTGGCTGTCTCAGCTTCATGAATTCATTTGTCAAAGTCACAGACCATTGACCACCTGCTCCATTTAGCCACGTTTGTGCAATGTACACATGTGTCCCCAGCTCTGGCCACAGGATGCCTAGCATCCTCAGCCTTCCATCTAAGAGCAGCAGGGACAGAACACCAGAGACTAACCCATGACCTTCACTTCTCAGAGAGGTGACGCTGTGCCTAAGCACCAATGAGAGGGGCTCATGAGCCTATCAACTGAGCACAGCTAGCTTCAAAGGTGACAGGAGACCCAGT
Organism: Sigmodon hispidus; assembly: GCA_004025045.1. Taxonomy (NCBI): domain Eukaryota; kingdom Metazoa; phylum Chordata; class Mammalia; order Rodentia; family Cricetidae; genus Sigmodon; species Sigmodon hispidus. The sequence continues at coordinate 76,683 of PVIH01009291.1, read as the reverse complement.
ATGCCCTCCCATCTCCTCGAGAAGGAAAGTGAAGGTCATTGCCATGGAAGCAGGCTACCTCCCAGGTGTGATCTGTGTAGTCTCCTCCCCTTTTGATTTAGCTGGTTTGTGTGACTTTTATACAATGGGCATAGATTGCTGGTGCGATGAAATGAAACTATTTGAAATAATAAGACTTTAAAGGGAGCAAAAGGAGAGGCTGAATCACCAGGTCTTGGCTCTGTGACTCTCAGCAGCCATGGGGGGGTGCAGTCTAAGCATGCCAGGCTGGAGAGACCTTGGGAGGAAGCACCTGGCATGAACATACTTCACTTAGCTCCTCTCTTAACACACCTCCAGAGATGGGGTGTTCACCACCTCCCAAAGGTAGCTCTGAGGAGTCTAAACACCAGGTGCCCCCGTCCCCAACCAGGGGCCTATGCTACGGGGGCTGCTCATGGGCTCTGTGTCACCTCCAGGGCATCCAGTATCTCATTGACCACAACCTGCTGACCTCCGATGTCCAGGACATCGCCCAGTTCCTGTATAAGGGTGACGGCCTCAACAAGACTGCCATTGGCACCTACTTAGGGGAAAAGTAAGAAGACTCCAGGCCGGGAGCCGTTAAGGGGGAATGTGGGGTGTCACTCAGGGTGCTTGGAAGGCCATCATGCTTAGGACTTGAAATGAGCACTGACTCCCAGACTAGCATTTCATTCATTCACTCACTGTGGTGTCTGTATCTACTGTTCTATGAGCTCCTTCTGAATGTGTAAGACAAGATGGTCAAGCTCCTGTCTTCAGGGATAGGTGCTCTCTGGACAGAAATGGGCTCTGTCTAGTGCACAGAAGGCAGAAAGGTGGCGGAAGAACAGAGGGCTTTGAATGGAGGTTCTGGTTTCAGGCCATGTGGAAGGAGGCTGTACACACTGGAGGATTCCAGGTAGTGTGAATAGTCAAGGCAAAGGCCCTAAGGCCAAAGCAGCTCAGCTCACAGTAGGTTGGAGTGGATGAGGGAGGGAGGGGATGAGGCAGGGGGATCCACGGAGGCTCAAGACAGATTGGTAAAGGGATGGGCCATAGCAGAGGAGGCTCCATGAGTCACCAACCCTTCTCCCACGCTTTCTGAGTGAGGTGGCACACAGGCTCCTGACCTGAGAGCTGGGGAGACAGAGGAAGCAGAGAGCACTGTTTGTCTTGCAGCTGATGAGTGGCTGAAGAGGAAACTGGGGTGTGGGGATGTTCAGGGGCTTGAGTAGGGTCACCAGGCAGGAAGTAACCAAAGGAGAACTTGACTCAGGGGCCCAAGAGATCCAAACCCAGAGCTTACTGCCCAGGGTTAGTGCTTGCGTGTGTGTTTGTGTGTGTGTGTGTGTGTACGCGCGCGCGTGTGTGAGTGTGTGTTTGCGTGCACGTGCATTTGTGCATGTGTGTGCGTGTGCGTTTGTGCATGTGTGTGCATGTGTGCATGTGTGCATGCGTGTGTGTTTGTGTGTGTACACGCACGTGCATGTGTGTGTGTGTGTGTGTGTGTGTGTGTGTGTGTGTGTGCATGTGTGTGTAAGTTTCCAAATGTTCCTCCTTCTCATGTTCCTCTCCAGGGACCCCGTCAACTTGCAGGTCCTCCAGGCCTTTGTGGACTGTCATGAGTTTTCCAACCTCAACCTTGTTCAGGCTCTCAGGTGAGTGGTCAGGCAGGAGACACGATGGGGTGGGGGTGGGGACCCAACAGGGCTGCAAGGAGAGGAGGAAGTTTGGGTTGGGGGAGCCAAGGCAGGTCTAGAAGCCAGCAGCTGCGTCTTGGTGCTCCGCCGCCATCATTAAGACCTGACATACTTTTTTTTTTTCTTTAACTTCATTTTTATTTATTTGCCTTGGTGTTTGCCTAGAACTGGGAACTGGAACTACAGACAGTTGTGAGCTGCTATGAGGATGCTGGGAATCGAACTCAGATCCTCTGGAAGAGCAGTCAGTGCTCTTAACCTCTGAGCCATCTCTCTCTAGCCCCAGCCTGACATACTTGTAACTGCCCTTCCGCTCAACCATCGGGGACTCTAGTTCCCTGTTCTAGCACTTTCCAGACCAGCACGTGTGTACTTTATCCGTGTAGAACATGATTGCTATGGCTTATGATCACCTGATTTCAACACTTGTCACTATTTACACATCCATGGGCACAGGGTGGTACCCGAGTTGGCAGTACGCGCCCCCACACCGTAACATCGTCTATGAGTCCCAGCTTCGCTGTTCATTCCCCACGAGACCTAGGGCAAGGCATGAATAGGAAACCTCACAACTGGACGTGGAGCTCCACATCTGTAATCACGGCACTTGGAAGTCTGAGGCAGGGAGATTGCTATGAACTCCGGGCCAGCCTAGGCTACATAGTCGGTTCCAGGCTAACCTGGGCTACCCTCTCTTTAAAAACAAAACAAGGAACAGAAAAGGGAAAGGAAGGAAGATTTCCTGAGCCAAATCCGTACCAAATCCCAAGGAAAAGGGAATAAATGAGTTAGGACCCGTAACCAGCCGTAGCTGGTCACTTCCACATGTCATCTCTAAGTCTTAGAAAACCTTCATGTCCCTTAGGGAATCTTCAAGCTGCTGCTGGGAAGGCCTGGAAGTCTACTCCCAACAGAGAGGGGCATTTGATCTGGGCTTTGAAGGATGACTAGGACTTTGTTATTTTTTTTTTTAACTTTTATTTATTTAATTATTTGCCTTGGTGTTTGCCTGGAACTGGAACTACAGACAGTTGTTAGCTGCCATGTGGGTGCTGGGAATCGAACCCGGGTCCTCTGGAAGAGCAGATGGTGCTCTTAACTGCTGAGCCTTCTCTTCAGCCCCGACTAGGACTTTGAAAGGCAGAGAAGAAAGAGGTTACTATCATCCATCCAGAGCGTCTGAACTTCCTGGAGGAAGAGCTTAGAAATCATTTATCTCTATTCATTCATTCTTTTTCTCATCCACTAAGTTTTGCTGAGCAGGTTTTGAGTGACCTGTGGAGACAAGAAAGCTTAGCTGATACCAAGTCACAAGCTTTCAGAACTAGGAGTAAGCTTATGCCCCAGGACAGGGAGGCCCATCCAGGAGAGGTGCTGCCCAGGGTCCCCCAGCCAGAGCCTGTCACTCCATAGCAAATCTCTGTAAGAAGTGTGGCTCTATGTCCTACTGTGTTCTTAACACCTTCACATATGAACTTATCCACCCCATATTGGGGCCTAGAGGAGGTCATGGGTTCCCATTCACAGGGACAGAGGCGGGGCACCTTATGTTGGTGCCTAGAGGAGGTCATGGGTTCCCATTCACAGGGACAGAGGCGGGGCACCTTATGTTGGTGCCTAGAGGAGGTCATGGGTTCCCATTCACAGGGACAGAGGCGGGGCACCTTATGTTGGGGCCTAGAGGAGGTCATGTGTTCCCATTCACAGGGACAGAGGCGGGGCACCTTATGTTGGGGTCTAGAGGAGGTCATGGGTTCCCATTCACAGGGACAGAGGCGGGGCACCTTATGTTGGGGTCTAGAGGAGGTCATGTGTTCCCATTCACAGGGACAGAGGCAAGGCACCTTATGTTGGTGCCTAGAGGAGGTCATGGGTTCCTATTCACAGAGACAGAGGCGGGGCACCTTATGTTGGGGCCTAGAGGAGGTCATGTGTTCCCATTCATAGGGACGGGGACAGGGCACTGCTGGTGTCACTGGAGAGCCCCACTTGCTTCACTGACCGTTGTCCTGTCCCCCTAGGCAGTTCCTGTGGAGCTTCCGGCTGCCTGGCGAGGCCCAAAAGATTGACCGCATGATGGAGGCCTTCGCTGCCCGCTACTGCCTCTGTAACCCAGGCGTCTTCCGGTCCACAGGTGATAAGCTCCTCTTATTCCCCAAACGCTTCTTCAGGCCTTTACTGAACCCTCACTGGGCCTGTGTGGAGCAGGGTCTGGGTAAAGGGGACGGGGAAAGAGATCAGCGTGGGGGGTTGTGGAGTACAGGAATACTTCTCAGAGGACGCACCATCTGGGTGAGGATTTATGGATAAAGGAATTCTCTAGGAAAGGACATGGGGAAATGCTTTAGCATCTCACTTAAAGGCCTTAGTGCATCCTTGGAAGGCTGGACAAGGGGCAAAAGGCGTAGCAGGTGATCAACAGGCTTAGTCACCTATAGCACTGTCACCAAGGGTAGTCAAATATTGAGACACGGACAGGATGTAGGAGAGGCCACCACAGCCAACTAGCCACGGCCTCTTCTTTTGGCTCTAGAGTTACCACACAGCAATGGCCAAGTTTGTGAGGGGGTTCCCGTGTTCCTGGCGCTTTATAAGCACAGGGTCTCTAGACCCTCTTGTCAGGGTCATTAGATCTCAGTGTCACTCCCTAAGTTCAACAGCAGATTGTCCCTGATGAAGCAAGAGGCAGAGTCAGGCAGGAAGTTCCAGGGCAGACTGCTCCGATTTTGGTATGCAGAGGACAAAAACCTCTGGAACTTTTGCCACACTTGGCCAAGGACTAAGACCTGGTATTTGTTTGCCTCGGTGAGGGCAGGGAGCACATCAGTTCCCCTTGACTACTTGTGACTTCCGGGGTGGTGGCGCACATCTATGACATCAGCACAGGGAAGGCTGAGGCAGGATGATCATTGCCAGTTCAAGGCCAGCCTGGGTTTTAAATGAGATCCTGAGTCAGGAAATCCAATCTATCAGGCTAGATAGATTGGAAGGCATTTTAGTCAGTGAGTCACTTTGTCACTTTGTAAAGCACGTGGCTCAACCTCCTTGAGCCTCAGTGTCTCATCTTTAAGATGGAGGTGTAGCCTCACATGTCTCCCAAGGTAAACCTGGGGTGCCGAGAGCTGAGCACAGGTCAGAGCTACTGCTGGGGGTGGGGGCTGGGGAAGAACCATGGCTTCCTATAACATCAGCTTTCGAGAATCACGTGGACAGGCTGAAGGACAAGGGGTTAGAACTGGCCCCCTCAGGTTCTGGATCCTCAGAAGACCCAGAACAGTAGCCACGCCCCCAAGCCTGTGCACAGGTCTACACAATGCAGCAGGCTGCTGGCAGTCCAACCCTCCAGGCAGCTTAGAACAAGCTACTAAGGGGCGGCTAACAATGAGCTCCCGTTCCCAGGAGGCAGAGAACAGAGTGGGCGGGCCTGGAAGGGTTGCAGCTGATGGCAAGCAGGATCTGAAAGGGGAGGAGGGTACAGCCGCAGGAGGCAGAGCAGCTGACATTTACAGGGGGGGAGGGGTGGAGAGGGGGAGGCTGGGCCTTGAATGTCTGCCAAGGGATGGGGTGGACCTTCGGGGCCTTGCTAGGACTGTGACCAGTGCCAGGTTCCACAGACACCTGCTACGTGTTGTCCTTCTCTGTCATCATGCTCAACACCGGCCTACACAACCCCAACGTCCGGGACAGACCGCACTTCGAGCGCTTTGTGTCCATGAATCGCGGCATCAACGATGGCAGTGACCTGCCCGAGGAACAGCTGAGGGTGAGGGCACTAATGTCTTATGGGTCCCCTGGGAGTCCCAGCCCATTGGGTTACAGCAAAGGACGTGAGGGTCCGCCAGGCTAGATGTGATTATGATGTGGGCCTATGGCTTCATCTCAACAAGGGCTGTAGGTGGACTCCTGGAAGTCTTTCAGAATTATATTTCGGGGAACCCTGGCCAGGCATTATTTACACACACCCCCAAATCATACTTCAGGCTGGGAGTGTGGCTCAAAGGCATGCACAGGCTGACACTCTCCCCACCCCCCATAAAAGTGCCTCCTAATCTCATAACCCCAGCTTCTTTACAACTCAGGAGGATAAAATGCTTGGCTGGGGTCCTTAGAGGGAGAAAGCCAGTCCCCCACAGGTCCCCACTAGCTCTACAGCAAGGCTAGTCCCAAGCCTCTGATCCCCTTATCCCAACTACCACTGCACTGCAGCAAACCCTCTTCCGGACCCAGGGACCCAAGGATGACTGCACACAGTCTAAGGTCTGATGGGAAGAGATTTACACATGAATTACACCCACACTCAACCCCCCAAACTCACTGATGGTCACCTATGCTGACTGTGGGAACTTTATTACAGAAAGATGTGCTGCTGCCATCTTGGGGGTGTCACCCCCGAAGCCTGACTGAGGCAGGTGACTTCCATATTTGGCTTAGACAGCTGGTTAAGATTTGTCTTAGGGTTTCTATTGCTGCAACTGAACACCATGACCAAAAAGCAAATTGGGGAGGAAAGGGTTTATTTGGCTTATGCTTCTGCATTGCTGTTCATCACCAAAGGAAGTCAGGGCAGGAACTCAAACAGGGCGGGAACCCAGAGGCAGGAGCTGATGCAGAGGCCATGGAGGATGCTGCTTACTGGCTTGCTTCTCATGCCTTGCTCAGCCTGCTTCCTTATAGAACCCAGGACCAGCAGCCCCGGGATGGTACCACCCACCATGGGATGGGCCCTTCCCCAATTATCAACAATTGAGAAACTGTCCTACAGCTGGACCTCATGGAGGCATTTCCTCAGCTGAGGCTCCTTCCTCTCTGATGACTCCAGCTTGTGTTAAGTTGACACACAAACCCAGCCAGTACAATAGCCTTCCGGGAGAAGCAGGTCAAGGGCATTCTGGGAAGAGAAAGCACAGTTTAGTTGGAAAGGAGTCAGCATCCAGTGTGATGACCCGAGTTGGGGTAGATGTGAGCAGGGTGTCACACAGGCCCACACAGAAGCAGATGGTTGCAGATGCTTGGCCTGGTGAGAAACTGTCTTCCCGTTCAACAGTGAGAGACACCATGGTACTCAGAGCACCGAAGTCTCCCCAGGATCAGAGAAGTGAGCCAAAACCCAGCCCCAGATCAGAGCCTGGCCCCGCAAAATTGAGTACTGTATTTCCTTAACCCACAAAACATGGATCCTGCAGGAGCCACCCTCGGTAAGGAATGCTCCATAGCCACCTGGAGCTCTGGTCTCCCTTACATACCTGCTGAGTGGCCTTGGATTGCTCCCTGGGGTTCAATCCACTGCTCTCTCCTAGAATGGAAGTGATCAGCCTGAGTCATGGCTGCTGCAAGCAGTCATTTTTAAAAAATGTTAAGGGCAGGGCTTGCCCTGTTCACAACCCAGGCTTAAAGACAGCTCTGATTATCAGAAGGAATAATTAAGAATGTACTGGGTTTGTGGCTCAGCTGGCAGAGTGCTCACCATGCAGGCACAAGGCCATGGCTTCAATCCCTAGGATAAACCAGACATCGTAGCACTCACCTATAATCCCAGCACTCAGGAGGTAGAGGCAGGAGGATTAGGAATTCAAAGGCAGCCTTGGCTACATAGCAAGTTTGAGGCTAGCCTGGGCTATAGAAGGTGCCATCTCAAAACAAACAAGTAAAAAAGAAACCAAAACACACACACACACACACACACACACACACACAAAGCCCTCAGAGCTGGAACATACATGCATTAGAGGCATCACACCTGGGGCAGAACCAGAACGCTTCCCACAGGCACCCTGTGCAAGGCTTCCCACTGACAGACCATTGCTGCTTTCCACCCAGCGGGCTTTCTTCTGTCTCATCTCCTCCTCATGTTCCCAGGCTGGAATTTTCTTGCAAGTGACCTACTCTATCATCTCCAGGTAGCTTCCACGCTGTCCTAGAGGTCTGGGAGGGGTCAGGCACCCTGATCAGCAGCAAAGAGCAGAACCTAGCAGAGCCCCAGAAACTGACAGCCTGTCTTTCACCCCTCGGCTGGACTCTGGAACCCTTCAGCAGGAGTTAGCAAAGCTCATAGAGAGTGGCCAGTGAACTGTCACAGAGTGCCCAGGCCTGCTCGGAAAGGTTTTTGCAGCCATGTGGATCCAGGATCTTCTCACGTCTCCTTGGCTTCATTTTAATATTTTTAAATTCAGAACCCAGTGTCATGCTGTCTCTTTGAGGAAGTGAGTTCTCCATGGACCAGTGTTTTCATCTACGAAGGAAGCCCCATAATGCTTTAAAGTATTTCTGCCAGAAATAAATTTACACAGATATATGCCCCAAGAGAGGTCACCCCAAGGTCACCCAGCTCTGGAAGGTACTCTTATAGGAAAGACTATGAGAGATATACTGTGGCTATAGGAGACAGGCAGGCCTGTCTTAAAAGGTTCTAGGTGCATAGTTAGAGCTGGGCACAGGGGCAGGAGATAAATCCTACCTCTTCTTTGGACCATTCTAGAACTTCTGTCAGAGCAGGCAGTGGCCTAGGTATGTTGTCATTGGGCCCCCCAATCTCCCCCCCATTCTCAGGTTCCAGCTAAGCTCACAGGGTACCATTGGAGGTAGCAAACCTGAGGCTTCATGCTTGTGATAAGAGTCCCAGTTAAACTGTGTCTGACTGCAGAGACTAGATAGTGAGATTTTAAGGACACAGGGCCTGAGCATGCCGCCACCCCGTCACAGATGAGGACCTAAATCCAGAAGGCATCCACTCAGGTTTCCAGGCTCTTGTGGCCTGGTGCAAAGAACTGACCTAGGGATACATGAATAGCGATAGAAATAGAGTTTATTAAGTAAGAAAAGCATTTCTGAGAATGAAAGTGGGAATCAGGAGCTACAGGCCACCAATCCTTAGCTGTTAGGGTCCCTCACACCTTCTCTAGCATTTGGAGATGGAGTCTTTCCTCCATGATCTGTCCCTATGTGTCACCACAGTACACATGTGAAGGGCAGAGGACAGCTTGTAGGAATTGGTTCTGTCCTTCCAAAGAATCAAACTCGGGTCATTACGCCTGGCTGCTAGCACCTCTACCCACCGACCCATCTTGCTGGTCCATCGTATATAAATTTTTATTTCTCCTTTCTCATGCCTTTTTGTCCAGCCAGAATGGCAACTGATATCACCGTTGCCTTCAGATTGTTGGCTAGATCCTGGGACTTGGTGGCCTGAAGGGGCTGCATGTCACAGCAAACCCGCCCTGCACGTTGGCTAGTGCAAAGATACCCAAGCAGGTCCAGGTTGCTAGCTTCTCCCTGCAAAACTAAATCCCTGGAATTAAGCGCTATTGACTGGTTGGGGTTGTGTGTCTCTATCTAAACTAGTCCCTATTCTATTCCACAGAGAATGTAAGGCTCTAAACAGCCAAAGGGAGTCACTGTCCCTTCTTGGAACCTGGAGATGGAGGACAGTGCTAAACCCAGACAGAGAAGAGAGGGAATCCTGGAACATAGCCCCAGAGCCCCAGGGAAAGACGGGCCATGCTGTACACCCAAGACCCTGATAGGTCTCTATGCAGTGGTTTGTTCAGTGACAGGGACCTTAGGGTATTTTCAAAACATAGGAAGTGTGGGTGTGCTGCTATTTCTGTGAGGCAGAGTACACTTGATGATACTGTGACCACAGAAACTTCCAGGTACTCCTGTGGGTTTAGCAGAGGCTGGGGCCCTGTCTGCCACCCCAAAGCCTCCTTGGGCCTCCTTGATACTTGTGTGAGCTCAGCGACTGCTAGGGCCTTCCTGTCTCAGACACTTTCCTGGGGGATTCTCAAGGTAAAGCCTGTCACCTTCGCATCCACGTACCCCCTACCTCCACCCCAGCCAAATTGAAGCTGGTCCCACTTTTCTTTCACCCCCACACCACAGTGGAGTTGCTGGGGACATTAAAGGCTTGGCTGGAGGGTGTTCCTCCCCCAATCCATAGACTCAGAAAAACTAGCTTTAGGCCTGCAATCCATGGGGACCCCTGGCAGTAAATAGGGAGAGTCAGGCATCCATTCATCTACCAACCCATCCATCTATATATCCACCCACCCATATGTACATAAAGGTATGAAATCATCCATTACAGCACTAGGAAACATCGCTGGAAAGCCAGAGGCACTGATCGGTAATGGCTGCATGCTGCCTTCTGGCTTCCACAAGCGGGAACACCTCAGAATGTTAAAAATCCAATCCCAGTGTTGGGGACATCCAGTGCCCCAAGAAGATTCAAAACACTCTGGTTCGTCAGCATCCACACCTCGCCCTAGGACAGGAGCTATCTATCCCATCCCTGGCTTGCATACTTTCCTTCCCCTGACAAAGTGCATCACCCTCACAGGCCACTCTGTGTATTTAAACAGCTTTTTAACAGAAAGTCAGCTTTTGGGGGACCCTCTACACCCCAATCCCTGTAATCAGAGCCCATCCTAAATAGACACTGTGGTCAGCACCTCTCCATCTGTTGGACCTCTGAGCCAGAAGCTGTCAATTCCCTCCTCTATCCTCACCCCAGCATGTGTCATCTAGAAGGTTCTACTGTCCACCCAAGTAGAAGCAACTCCCATCATGAAGTTACTTCGTGAAGTAAGGAAAGCCTCTGGGGACCGGCCCCAACAAGTTTTTTTTCTCAGGATCCTAGAAGATATGTGACTGCAATTGAGGGAGTCTACAGGAATCAGACTTATAGAAATTCCTCTTAATACATCTTTATTAGCAGGCCAATATGACAATGAAGTCATAGGCTTATTTACTTACGCAGGCAGATTGTTCTTGGTCGCTAGGTGCCTGAGTAAACAAAGGAGGGGGAGCCTGTGGCTTTTGTTGTGCTAATGCACCTTCCCTAGGAGAGAGTGAGAGAGAGAGAGAGAGAGAGAGAGAGAGAGAGAGAGTCAGTCTGTAAAGGCTCAATTTGCACAAGAAGCGGGAACTTTCACCTTTTGACTGCTCAGGTCAGAACAGATGTTTGATACCTGCAGCTAGGAGTTGATAAATTATCTTTGTTTTTAAATCTTCAAGTTAGGATCTTGTGTTAATGAATCCAGGTACAAGTACAGGGAGTTAGAAAGGCCTAAGGTAACCCCAGTCCAACTATAGGAACACCTGACTCACTCTTGAGGGAGGGGGGACAGAACTGGATTTGGCCAGAAGTGGAGACTGATCCAAGCATTATTGGGTCAGTGGGACCACAGGACTGTCTGCTCCCTGCCCAGGGAGGGGATGGGGAGTTGCAGAGAAGAAAAATGACCAGATGTGTTGGGAGGGTGAAGAGACCTTGAATAAGAATATGAATAAGGGGGACTGGAGAGATGGCTCAGCGGTTAAGAGCACTGTCTGCTCTTCCAGAGGACCCGGGTTCGATTCCCAGCACCCACATGGCAGCTAACAACTGTCTGTAGTTCCAGTTCCAGGCAAACACCAAGGCAAATAAATAATAAATAAAGTTTTTAAAAAAAAGAAAAAAAAGAATATGAATAAGGATATACAGGGATGGAAAAAAAAATTCAGAGGGAAAGCTGAACACAAAGAAAATATATGTGTAGCAATCTTATTTGTATTTCCACCCTTGATAAGCCATGCTTATGATTCTTATCCTCTGTATAGTTATTGTTAACTCTTCCGCATTTTAAATTCTTTTTACTGTTTTTTTTTGATAAATACAAAATAAAG
>PVIH01009291.1:0-65217 GCA_004025045.1 Sigmodon hispidus | reverse complement strand
CAAAAAAAAACAAAAAACAAAAACAAAAAACAAAAAACAAAAAACAACAAAAAAAGAAAGGCCTAAGGTTAGTTAGCTCAGGATAGCTCCTTATCAGTAGGGGTGATGAATTTAGGACATATCAGTGTGTCATCTATCGGTAGCTGTCCTTGGGTGTCTGAGAAAAATGTCAAATGGGTTACTTTGTCAAGGGTGACTCCTCTGGGATGTTTACTAGTAAAGGTAACTGCAGGGAGAGCAGACATTGACTCTGTTTCTGGGCAGAGGAACAAAGCCCTGATTTGTAAGGTAAGAAACCTTATCTGTGTGACTGTTATCACACACAGGGGAAATTATCCATATGCCCTCAAGTGTTTGGGGGGAAGTTATGCCCAACAGATGATGGATCAGACTGCTAAAGGTTTCTGAGGACTAAGTTCCAAGGAAATAACAAGTGGGGAAACTGCATTCACACACAAGAACCCTCTGCAGGAAACAGCTAACACATTCAGAGGCAATTAACACCAAAACTCCTTGAGTGTTTGGTTTTTCTTCTATCGAGGCCCTTGGCTATGATGGGTCAGCCTTGTCGTCGACAACTGAGTTCCCACTTAATATTTCTGCAGCTCCCAGCACTAAAACAGTCCCTACTGCGGCTGCTGTGCCCAGGGAGGGGGGGTATGTGTGTCTGTGTCCCCGTGTACAAACCTAAGGCACCCACCCTGCTCACTCTGCGCTGAGGCTGCACAGGAGAAGGCACACAAGGGTGTGGGTGTGGCCAGTGCAAAGAAGAGCACCAGTCACCTAAGGGGATAGGAAGGCTTTCACAGGAATGGCCCAGGAGTGGATTTACCAGGAGAGGGCTGACCTACTCAAGGCCACACAGCCAGGTGGTCCGGGCCCCAAACTCAATGGACTGAACCCATCCATTCTGTCCCCTCGCGCAGAACCTTTTTGACAGCATCAAGAGTGAACCCTTCTCCATCCCTGAGGATGATGGCAGTGACCTCACCCACACTTTCTTCAACCCTGACCGTGAAGGCTGGCTACTCAAACTGGGTAAGACCCCTGTGCACACTGATACACTCACTTGCACACATGTGGCTGACACACGTGTACCTGACCTCTGGCCCAACAATCTACTTACTTCTTCTATCATTCCTACCAACCACCTACCCACCCATTGCCCTGCACATTTATTTATGTGCCTACTTACCCATCCACCTAGCCACTCATCTGTCCACCTACCCATCTCATCATCTATCCACCTATCCACTTATGCATCCATCCATTCATTTATCCATCCACCAACCCCTCCATTCATCCATCCATCCATCCATCCACTTACCCACCTACCCATGTATCTATACACACACACACACACCTTTATCCACCCATCCATCTACCCATGTACCAACCCATCCATCTATATATCTACCCATTCTTATATCCACCCACCTTTCTGCCCATCCATTTGTCTTGGGGGTGCAGGTGGCCGGGAGATGCAGAATGTAGGAGCAGTGGGAAACAGAGACTCCATGAACAGTTCTGTTTCTCTCCCAGTGGGATGGAGAGAAAAGTCTAGCAGAGTCCCTCTGTTTAGAACTACTGAACATGAGATGCTAGTCCTTGAACAGGCCAAACTTTGGGTGGTTTATTCTCAAGAAGCCAAGACTTAGCAAGGTTAGAGAAACTTCTCAGGCCACTCAGCCAGAAAGTGTCATATTTAGGGCAGCATTGGGATGGATGTCTCTGAGGATGTCCCTGAAGCAGGAGGAGGGGAGAGGGGATGTATCTCAGACAGAGGGCCATCCATGGTGAGTGCAGTGGTGGGTGCTCCAGTGGTTGAGGGAGGCAACTAGCCCTGCCTCCTCCAGGTACACTCCCAAGAGCCTTCCCAGCAGAACCAGACAGGCAGGGACTGAGGACTTCCAAGGTAGGTGAAGAAAAATGCCTCATCTTGGAAGAAGGGCCTCAGCCAGGCAGCCTCCATCATGTACCCTAAACTCCCATATCCCAGATGCCCACCAAGACCTCTGTCTGTCACCACACCCCAGCTTTGCCTCCTACAGGCCTCTGGGCCTCCTGTGATGCCCCAGACACCAGCTCTCACCTCCCCCAGAGTATCTCCAAGTCACTAAGCAAGACAGCAGAAGGGCATTAGAGCCTCATGGTAGAGCTCACAGCCTACTCTTCCGTATCAGTTTCTACAGCTTGACTGTGGCAACAGTGACCTGGAGAGTCCTAGCCACATAACAGCACGGCTGAGAGCCTGGGCTCCAGGACACTGGAGTCTGAATGTACAGGACCATAAACACATGGTCTAGCTTTTCCCAGCCTGGGCTTCCTCATCTATAAAAGTGGGGTCACCAGTGGACCCCTCCTCCTGGATGGCCACAAGGATTCACTTCCTCTTTTCACCCATGCCTGATAAAGTTGGAAGGCTGTGTGAGCTACTTATTCAGTGCTTCAACACAATACCTAACAAAATCAGCTCAGGGAGGGAAAGGTGTGTTTGCTTCTGAGGGAACCTCACGGCAGGAGCTTCAGGTGGCTGGTCCATCGTGTGTCCATAGTCAGGAAGCAGAGAGCAACAAAGGATGCTGCTCACCTCCTTCTTCAGTCTGGGACTCCAGCCCCTGGGATGGTGCTGCCCACATTTCAAGTGTGTCTTTCCACTTGACTCAATCTAGAAACTTCCTCACGGGCACGCCCCAGGCTCGTTTCCAGATGACTCTAGATCCCGTCACTTTGACAGTCAATGCTAACCACCATCATGAACACACAAAGCAAGCATAGGTCTGGGTGAGCTTGGGTGGGGGTCTAGTGACAATAGCCTGGAAGACTAGGAAATGGTACCACTGTCCCCTCTACCTAATCTCTGGGAACCCAAATGCAAGGAAATGAGATGATGGGAACAGCTGATGCTTGGAATATAGAAAGGATGAATCTGGAGGCTTTGGGAACACGGGATGCATGAGAGGCTCTATAGCTTGCCTGTGGGGGAACATGGTGGTCCAGGAGGAAGACGAAGACTGACTTACCATGATGTTGACTTCTTGCAGGGGGCCGTGTGAAGACATGGAAGAGACGCTGGTTCATCCTCACAGACAGCTGCCTCTACTACTTTGAGTTCACCACTGTGAGTGTGGGGGGAGGTGGGGCTAGAACACAGTGCTCAACGCCCTCTACTCCCATTTCACAGATGAGGAGAACTGAGGGGCAAAGAGGAGGAGGACCTAGGCAAGGGGGAGCACTGGCTTAAAGCTGGATTTCCTAGAGTGGGGCTGCAGATCAGTGTTAGAGTGTGAGCGTAACATGTGTGAGGTCCTGGTCAATTCCCAGCACTAAAAAAACCCCCAAAAATCATTGTTTAAAGATGGATGGGCTAGGCATGGGGGCTCACACCTGTAATCCCAGTACTTAGTAGGCAGAGGTGGGAGGGTCCTAACATGCTCAAGTTCAACCTGGGCTACACAGCAAGACCCTTCCTCAGAAAATAAATAGATAGATAGATAAATAAATAAACAAGTAAATAAATAGTTAAATCAATAGATAACAGATAGATAGATAGATAGATAGATAGATAGATAGATAGATAGTGGCTTAACACCCATACACATACAATAAAAATAATTTTTAAAAAAATGTTTAACTAGGTCTCCCAGAACCCAAACAGGGCTCTAGTGCTGTGTTGGTCTGGAGAGATGGTCTGGGAAGACACCAAGTTCACATTTCCTGTCTTTGACTTTGCTCCTTAGGACAAGGAGCCTCGAGGGATCATTCCTCTGGAGAACCTCTCGGTGCAGAAAGTGGATGACCCCAAGAAGCCGGTAAGCTGGGGATTCCCAGCATTGCTGAGGTTAGAAGGTGCCTGCATGGGATGCTCCATGAGCCCAGGGCATTCTATAGGGTCTCTCCTGGAGCTTTGGACCCAAGATGGTCCGTGTCATTGAAATGACAAGCTTCAGTTATATTGTGGAGCTTGGCTTTGGCTCACACGGGGGGTCTTCTAAGTCACAGCTAATTTCTGAGCCTTCGTTCCCCAATCTGTTACATGGGATTTTGGGGAGCCAGGTATGTTATGTAGTAGGTCCCCAGTGTCCTCTCCCCCTGAGCTGTTGGGGAGGGGCATCCTGCGGAAGGACTGCTCTTGCCTCTGTGCCCAGCCGCCCCTAGGCATGGCCTAGACCACCCCCTAACCTTGCTCTCCCCTGGCACCTCCCACAGTTCTGCCTAGAGTTGTACAACCCTGGCTGCCGGGGCCAGAAGATAAAGGCCTGCAAGACTGATGGGGATGGTAAAGTCGTGGAAGGAAAACACGAGTCCTACCGTATCTCGGCCGCCAATGCCGAGGAGCGTGACCAGTGGATTGAGGCCATCAGGTGGGGACCAGCCAGGACACTGGATGCCTTCTGTCACCTCCTTCTTTGAGATCTTCTTTTCTTGTCTGTAAAGAAGCGAACTCCAGGTCTCCCTGTTATTGGTGGCCTTTGGTGGGCAGGATCTCAATGTCAAGCCTAGGGAACACTAAGGAAGAAACAGGCTTCAGGGATGGAGTGGGCAGGGACATGCACTTGGTACATACAAGGAGCTGAGATAGAGGGGAGATGTGAACAAGGAGAAAACCTGTCAGCTAAAGGCTTGTGTGGCCACTGGACAAGGACCATGTCCTAGGAACTTTAAAAATTAGAGAATCCCAGAGATGGTAGAGCCTTGCCCACAGACACACAGCATGGAGGGGCCCAGCTCCTTTGCTTCCCCTGGTTCTCTGAAGGGGCTCGAAAAGAAATCTAGAGGGGAAGGGGAGCGGTCTCCACTGGGCTCTCACCTCCTAACCTGAGATCTCGTCCTTGTTCGTCCTGCCTATGAAATGAGGCTCACAGAGTAGGATTTCAGTCCCTGGCTGTTTCCATGTAGTGAGTGGTGTGAGCCAACACCTCCTGGGAGTCACACACCCCAAATCATAAGTCCTACACTCCAGCAAGCCCTGAAGTCTCATTTTCTTCCCATACCCCTAGGGCCAGCATCACCCGTGTCCCCTTCTATGATCTGTTATCTGCTCGGAAAAAGAAGATTACCAGCAAGCAGTGAACTTCCTGAACGGAGCTCTGGCAACCCTGTAGGAGCCGTGGTACCCGGACACACACCTCTCACCCACTGTACCCATTCCTGCTCACAAACCTACCCCTTCCCATCACTCCAGCTGAAACCTCGGAGGCCACAGAGCTCACAAGGAAGCCCTTGACTCCAATGCTGCCTTCCAGAAAGAATATATGTGGCTCCACCCTGAATGGCTACAGGTGAGGATGGGGCGAGACAGCTCAGAGCCCACTACCAGTGTGTCCCACCCTCTCCCTCCCCACCAGGGGGACCATGGATTCCCCGGAAGCTCCCAGTTCAAAGGCATCCAGCCCCTCAGATTGGGCCAAGCACCCCTCTGCCAGCACCAGGTACCAGCATACACCCAGCTCCAAGCCTGAAGCTTCAAACACGGCTCTCTGCTGAATCACAGTTCTTCTCTGGGACTTACAAAAATGTAGTGTTTGGTCAGCTTGGCTTCTGAGGAAGCTGGGACACCGGGTGACTGAACCAGACAGACTGTGCTGGAAGGTTCTGAGGGCACTGCTGTCACCATTCCCCAAGGGCGTTGCCATGAGAAGAGGTGTAGTGGCTGTGGTGAGCAGATCTGGGCTACAGCTGAGAGAATGCTCCAGGCTAGGCCCTCCAGGAGGGCTGCCTGGAGGTGGTGATGAGCTAGCTGGTAGTATAGAACTCATGGACAGACCCTAACCATGGCACCACTGCTAGATGCCTGGCCTGCGAGGGACCACAGAATGAGGTTTTGTTTCTGCCTCCTGTCAGAACAAAGCCAGCTTTCCATACACAGCATCCCCCTCTGTCTCCAAGAAGGCCTCACCTGGAAGAGGCCTCTCCTTCAGAGCATTTATACCCTCTCCTGCCTGAGGAGTCCCCACTCCATGAAAAACTCAGCAAGACTGTAAGAAATGGGACTCCCTAGGCCCTGGGCTAGCCTGGGCCCGAAGCAGGAGAAGCAGGTGCCAGGCTGCATCATCCTCTGCAATATCCCACATGTGTACACTTCACACAAGGTCAGGAAGAAAAGTGTGGTGGGCGGGGTGAGACATGTCAGACAGAGCCCTTGATGGACAGCGGGGAGACTTGAGCTGAGCCCACCCCAGCTGCCTCCAGTTAAGAGCTAAAGGACCCTAAAATATTCCTCTGTCTCTGGAATGTGTGTGTACAGAGGCTGTGGGACCTCTGTGCTCCGCCCCACAACTTCCTCTCCAGTACCAAGGTGGTGAGGGACATCAGTTTATTTCCTGTTCTGACATTTAGAAGCAAGAATAAAGCTCATGATCCAACTTGTAGACAGAAAACTGTCCTGTGATTGTATCTACCATCCCTGATCCTTCCTTGGGCTCCCCATCCCCAGCCGCCACATCCAGGAAGAGTGAGCTCTCAGTGGGCCCTAGAACCTTATCTTTAGGACACTGTGGGGTGCCATGCTGGACAGAAGACCCCCCAGGGGTCAGGCTTTTCTCTGGGCTCATTTGGGGCAGGGGTAGAGACTAAGCTGTGTTGATTCTGCTACACCCAAGGAAAGGGAATTTTTCAGAAGGCAGCATTGTCTATAGCTAGAACCATTGGCATGGAAGATACTTAGTGATCCCACTGCCTCTGAAGGGAGGGAAGCCCAGGCTGGCTCAGGGACCAGTGTGGAGCAGGCCTGTGTAACTGTTGTTAGCTGTCTTTCTACAGACGTTTATAAAATGTACCTACTGTGCCAAGCCCTGGCAGGCCAAGCCAGAAGCTCTGCCACCTGGGCTCATGGTCCAATGCTCCTGAGTCCTAAGTCACCTCCTTCCCCCTGCCTAAAATCCCACCACTATCTTGTGCCTGGACTAGCTCAGCTTGCCTGTCCTTTCCTTGTTTTGGCCCATGCACTGAGAGCGTACTGTGTACCAAGATCTCAGAGGAGCCCTGTGAACACGGTTGGTCACATCCTTGATCTCAAAACAAGTTCAAGTCTGGAGGCTGGAGAGATGGCTCAGCGATTAACAGTTCTTGCTCCACTTCCAGAGGACCCAAGTCTGGTTCCCAGTACCCACATCAGGTAGCTCTCACTGCTTGTAACTCAGGGGAGCCCCAGTCTTCGTCTGGCCTCAACAGGTGTACAGAAAACACACACACACACACACACACACACACACACACACACGTGCATGTGCATGCTCACACATATAAATAATAAAAAATACTTTTTAAAAAATAGTGTGCTGAGTGTAGTGGTACACACCTTTAGTTCTAGCACTTGAGAGACAGAGGAAGGTGGAGGTCTGTGAGTTCAAGGCCAACCTAATCTACTTCAGTCCAGCCAGAGCTACATAGTGAAATTAATAAAAACAAACAAACACCCTCCATTCTAATGGGAGAGACAGGTGAGACCCAACCCAGACTGGCATGTGCAGGGAGCAGTGCAGAACTGGGCCGGGCTGATGAACAATCCAGTAGGAGGGGCCTAGGCTAGGCAGCCAGGCCTGTTCTACAGTCACCTCACCCGGCCAGACTGTAAGGTCTATGAAGGTCAGACTGTGCACGTTCTGAGTACCTGACACACACTGGGTTCATAATAATTGTGAGTTTGACTGAAGTTGCCTGATTTTAAAAAAAAACAAAAATCTCTACAAAACTTCGGTTCCAGGGATTGGCTGCCTCGAGGACTACGAGACCAAGAAGACGGATATTTCAAGAGACAGGAGAGGGCCCAGGACCACATCACTCCTATACTTGGGGAGGTCCCTCTGCATGGGGAGGCAGCTCACTTTTCTTTCTTTGTAGTCCTAAACCTGGCCAGCAGGGGGCGCTCACCACACACAGATGAGCACTTTTCTCTGCAGCTGGAGGGATGGAGCCTAGACCCCTAAGCAGCACAGAGCCTGGTATGGGCGTCGTGGAGGGGGAGGAACCTGGTCTTCTAGGGCCTGTGGCCATAAGCAGTCCTGTAAGGGTCTCCTCCCGCCTCATGGGGCTTATATGCATCTCAGAACAGGCTGCTGCCTCTTCCGGTTTTAATGGCACTAACCTTCGGTGGAGATGTCTACAGGGGAGACGCTCTCAGGCATTGACCCAGTGAAGTTCCCACCCTAGTCTGGAACAATCAGGAGCCCGGTGGCATCAGGTTTCCTGATGCCACTAACTCCCAGGGCAGCCATGAGAGTCACCGAAGAGGCCTGAGTTCAATAGCTGGCCCTCTCCATTGCTCAAATAGTTTCTTTAGCATCCAGAGACTCAGATTGCCCACCTGTAAAATGGGGATAACTAATGGGGATATATGAAATGCTTAGGCTGGTGGGACCAGCACTTGCCAGGGAGTCTGAGGATCTGGGTTAGAACCTGGGGGCCCACACTGTAGAAAGACAGAACCAACTCCTAAAACCTCTGACCTCTGTATATGTGCAGTGATGATCATACATGCATATATGTGGGAGTATACACATACGTGCACACATGCGCACACCGAGACACATGTACACATACATATACAGGGAGCTAAAGACGGTAGTGGGTGGCTCCTTGGGGTTATATTACATGCTGTTTATTGCATTAGCCTCACAAGGCATTCTGGCTGCATGCTGTCACAGAGAGACAAAGGGCCCCTGGGGGGAGGGGAGACTCACTAGGGAAGAGAAGGAGACAACCGAGAGGCCTTGAAATACAAGCCCAGTAAAGGCCTAGGATCCTCCAGCCAACCTGACCTGTAAGAGACCAAATGAGGTGAGGTGTTTGAGGAACGTCCCTGGGCGCCTGTGGGCCGAGAGGGCTCTTGGGTGATGGATGGCCAGGGTCAGGGCTGAGCTGTGGCGGATGTTGCTAATCCCTGCATTCATGCCAGGCAGCTCCTAGCTGCGGGAAGCTCTGAGGCTCCAGGGCCGCAGCAGCTGTTGAATGCAGGCCAGCCCAGCACGAGGAGGCCTCGCCTGGCCCAGAATGCCTGGGGAGAGAGAGGAAACAGCCAGGGGACCACTGCCAGGAACCTGGGGGCTGCAAGTCTCTGTAGTGCCCAGATGTCAGGCAACAGGAGATGGGGCAGGAGAGACCTGAGAAGTTGATTTAGGGATGATGAAAGAGGCTAAATATGTTTGCCGCTCTGCGATGACTCAGGCATTCCCCAGGGGTTCGAGGGAATAAGTATCAAAGAACCAAAGACAATCCGCCTCCTACCAGATCCCTGCCAACTTCCTCCCCCAACCAGCAATAGAAAACAGCCGCTCTGGCCCACAGGGCCCGGGCACCAGCTGACCTCATCCAGAATGGCTGAAGAAAGACCCCTCAGAGAGACAGTTAGATCCAATCCTGGATTTTCTCCAAACTGCTGTGTGATCTTAGATCAGTGGCTGACCCTCTCTGTACCCACATTTACCAGAAAGCACTCACCTGCGACGGACCAGGCCCCGCCTCCTCTCCTTCCATTGGCTTCTCCCAGAAGCTGAGGGATTTTTTTCTTTACCATAAAAGCTCCAAACTACTCTCCAGGAGAGAAGCCAGACTCCACAGAACCTGGGGAGGAGAGAGCAGCTTTTCAGTGCCAAGTTGCAAGCCTGGCGCTGGGACCCAGGATGAACGCTGTGCAGGCTAGAGGTCACAGGGATAAAGGGAGCAGGGAGTGTCTGGGGGACATCCCAGCCTGCAGGAGCACTCTAGGAGGTATGGAAATCCCCCAAACAGCAGCTAGACACATGTGAGAAGTTTGGTGGACAGTGAGGACCTACCTTAGATCAACAGGATGTGGGAAGCAACAGAGAGGCCTGTCTAGCCAGGCATGCACAGTCTTAGACTGTTGGGCAGTGTCTGGGGCCTTTTTGGGGATGGTACGTGGAAACTGCAGGTATATAAGGAAGATGGCTGGGCAGCAGCAACCTCAATGCCAGGGGACGTCCAGTCTCCCAGGCTTGGGATGAAAAGGTCACAGTCAGTGGAGGGGGCCGCAGGACCTCTTGTTGGGACTATCCCCTAGGCTAGACAGGAGCCCTCCCCTCCTCTGCTATTACCCCCCCAACACCCTCCCCCATCCTTCCACTCACCCCTCCCTTTCTTAGTCACCCTGCTCTGTTCCAACAGCAGACTGTAAGTAATCCACACTTGGTTTCAAATCCTGGCTCCCCAGTAGCCAAGTGTGTGGCTCCAGCCATGTCAACTCATCTCCTGCCACGGGAAGCTGGGGATTCCCAGCTGTAATCCTGAGACCCTGAGGTTATAGCTGATCTGCTGCCTTAGGACAGCCTCAAGGAAGAAGTAGACGGTTCATGAGTGTCAGAAGTCCCTGGCCCTTCCCAAGCCTACTGCCTTCTCTTAATCTTAAGGCTGTGGTGGAATAGCCTTAACAACCCTGGCACAAGGACCCTAGAAGGGTCTCTTTATTTTCATTTTCTCAAGAGAATTCTCTTATGGTTTCAGCTGCTTGAAATGGTCTCACGGTTCTAGGCTGGCCTAGAACTCATGGGCAATCCTCCTGCCTCAGCTTCCTGAATACTGGGATTACAGCTTTGTGAGACAGGGTCTCACTCTGTAATCCAGGCTATCTTCAGCTCATGGGGATTACCCTCCTCAGCCTCTGAAATTCTAGGATTCCCAGCATACACCTCCTCACTCAGCCCCCACTTCATTTCTAGAAGATCCAGTGTTCCAACTGGGCACAGACAGCCGACCCCACCTTGGCCAGCACAGATGCCACGGTCCAAGATGCCAGGCACATATCAGCCACTCCACCAGGGTCTCTGCCAGCACATCCTGTTCCTTCTCCTACGCTCTGCAATGTAGGGGGGAGTTACCCTGTGCCATAGAGTGCCAGCCCAGCTCTTCCCAAAGACTTTGGACTGGCTCTTGCCCCAGCTATTCTGTCACAGCTCAGCTTCTGGTGCTACAGCATCAAGGTCTTGGGGCTTCTCTCAAGGAGGACAAAAGTGGACAGAAGTGCTGTGCAGCTGGCTCCAAGACTCCATCCCATCTCCTGTAAAGCCACAGCCCCATTCCAGGGTGTCCTAGCCAGTAATAACAGCCTGCCTGCCTGCCTGCCTTTATTCCTTCATTCCTTCCTCCCTGCCTTCCTTAGGAAACAAAAGTTCGCCGTTGGTAAGACACCCACACTCAGACCCCCTTGAGGAAGCCAAAGGCAGAAGATTCCTCCATCTTCTAAACATATCCCTTCCTCCCAGAAGCCCAAGGGAGACAGGACCATTCCCGTCTAATAGATGAGTGTCGAGAACAAATTGCTTATCACAATGGTGCCAGCAAAGTATGAGCTGGGAGGAAGCTGAGGGTCAGATCCGCAACCTCCACAGCCTGCCTGTCCACGTCCTCTGAGGCCAAAGTCTATCCATCCTCTCTCTCTAGAGAGTGGTGTTCAACCTTCCTAATGCTGGGACCCTTTAATACAGTTCCTCATGCTGTGGTGACCCCCAACCATAAAGCTATTTCATTGCTACTTCATAATTGTGATTTCGCTACTGTTATAAATCACAGTGTAAATATCTGTGTTTTCCAATGGTCTTAGAGGAGGACCCCTGTGAAAGGGTTATTCAGCCCCCATAGGGATCATGACTTACTGCCATAGATGCTATTTCCTGAGTAAATAAAAACCCAGAAAGGACCTAGCTCTGCTGCAAAGAAATTATTTTTTAATAAAACATCCACCATCTAAAAAAATATATAAGACATTCTCCATATGGAAAATTGAACAGTGTAATAGAGAAAAAATTAAAAGTCACAAGATTTCTTTAGTATAGCTGATATTGCCAGTATTTCCCAAGCTGCCCAGGATACCCATACCTGTAAGGAGTCAGGTCTCTGCAGTAATACTGCAGATACAATTTGATGGGAATTCCCATGTCCACAGGACCAACCAGTCAGAGCAAGTGAGGGTATCCTGTAGTAGTCTCTTGCTGATGTATAGCAATTTCTGCAAAATAAAATATTCCATCCTGGAGGGAAGCTCCTTAAGACAGAGGCTATTCTAAAGAGAGTTGGAAGGTTCCATCCTTCCAGGAAGTCCCCTTTAAGTTCAGAAGTAAACCACTCAAAGGCTTCCGGGACAACTCAGAAGCTTCAGGAAGTCCCTGAAACTGACCAGATTCTCTAGGCGCCTCCTTTAGTACACATCCATAGTAAGAACTGCCCTCTAAGCTGAACCATCTAGAAGAGGCCGAGATCAGGTGAGTAGGCTTAGATCGACTGAGTGAGCTACCTGGAAAGAACCCTCTGGAGCCCACCAGCTGTCTACAGGCTGTGCAGTGTGCTCCAGGCTGTCAGCTTTTGTGAGCCGCTGGGATGGGCTTTGGTGATGCAGCTGTCCCTGCAAGTAACTCTTCACCCACACTCCTATAAGTAACCCCAATGAACTCACTAGCTCACCCACTAGACTTTGTTTGAGTTCAAACCTTGGCCTGTCATTGGGTTCCTAGCTGGGATAGGTACATCTTTGTCCACATCTTCCCAAGAACACTGATAACTCTTGTAATGAAGGATGTGTCTAACGCTACCACGTAGGGAGGTGGATAAGTGTCTCTGTCATAAGAACTCACCTTGACACAGACCATCAGGAGAGCTGAGAAGATCATTCATTTTCTGTCATGTTTCACTGGCAACTGAAAGTCACCTAGCTTGAAGAGGAGTGAAGTACCATGCTATTCCCTGCCCAGAGAGAGGACAGACAGAAAAATTCTGCAACATTAACAGCAATTACACCTCAGGTGGCCATGTGTCCCCATTTGCTTGGGGCTGATGTGGTTATAGGATCAGGCTGCCTAGTGCTAACCCTGGAGAAATTCTTGGGCAGAACTGATACTCATTGTACCACACTATGCATCCTTCACAGGCTGCCTTTTTACTGCACAGCAGCCATATTGCATGACCCCAAGGCTCTCATGGCTGGAGATTTAGGTTGCTTCCAGTTTTTCATGTTTCTAAACCCAGTGCCAGGCTGCAGAGATGGTTCGGCAGGTCAAGGTGCCTTGCCATCAGATGGGCATTGCTTATCTCTATTGCACACTCACCCGGAAGCCAGAGGGAGCTGTCCCAACCACAGCATCCCAAGGAGAGTTTGAACAGATATATGAGTGGTCCCCAGGGTTTCCACTTAGCTTTGGGTGGAACTTACTAATGTGTTTTCCAGCATATTCCTAGGCCGTGTTGATGGTTCTGGATCTAAGACCACACTTTTGGGACCCACCAACTTAGCCACCCCATGCCATCTGCTTGCCACCTGAAAGCTGATGGTGAGGTGACTCATTCCTTCCCCGTTTCCTCTCCTGTGAGTTGGGACCTGTACCCACATGGCAGGCTTGGAGGGGACGCCCAGGCTTGTGACAAGCTGTTAAAGACAGTAAGTGTTCTTCAGTGGTAGATTAAATAACTTCATGTTTTAAAATATTTGTTCATTTGAATGGAATCGCATTTATTAAAATTTCCATGGCTTTCAGAGCTGAGTAGGAATGAATTATCTCTGTGCCGTGGTGGCTACGCACATGCGTCTCCTCTCTCTCGTGAGTCACCAACTTCTGCCTTTTGCCTGTTATTCGCAGAGCCCTTGCCCTTCCCCACCTGTTCCATCCAGAGCAGACAGCCCCCCAACCCCAGGCTTCCTGCTTGCTAAGGTGTGCGCAGTTCAGGGAGCCAAGTCCACTCATTCCATTTCCTTATTCATTCCCTCATCACGGTCAAGTTTAGTGGATGACTTGGTCCAGAATGTGACGAACAGAAAAAAAGTAGGTTTGAAGGCTGGGACATCTGCCTCACGATGGCTGCAAGGGTTTGAGAGCATCCTTCTGGCTCACTCCAAAGCGCCTGGTCATGATGAAAGACAAAGTCATATACTGCCATAACTTATCCAGAAAGGCTCCATGGAGGTCCCATTGCCCACTACCAGCTGGAAACAGGGACATTGGCTTTAAGAACTGTCCCCACAGCCCTGCACTCAGAAGGCAGAGGTAGGTGGATCTCTGGGAGTTCTGGTCAACGCAGTGAGTTCCAGGCCAGCCAGAGGTACATAATGAGACTCTGTCTCAAAATAAATACACAGAAAGAACTGGCCTCATATCCCAGCATGGTGCCACATGTCTGTAATCCCGTGAATCAGGATGTGGATGAGAAGCAGAAGTTCAAGGTCGTGCTTAGCTACATATCAAGTTCCAGGCCAGCCTGGGCTAAAGGAAACTATCTCAGAACAAACTAGAATGGCCCTAGCTTTAGACAAGTCGGTTGAATTAGCAAAGTCCCATGAGCCTCGAATCTCCAGGCCCCTGTTCTCCTACATAGTCTATGTTCAAGGGGCCAGAGAGATAGATGGCTCAGTAGTTCAGATAACTGGATGCTCTTCCAGAGGACACATGTTTGATTCCCAGCACCCATGTGGCATCTCATAACCATTTGTAATTCCAGCCCCAAGAAATGGTATCCAATACCCTTGCTGGCCTCTGCAAGCACCAGGCAAATCAATGTACAGGAAAATCACCCATACACATAAAATAAATACAATGTCCAAGTCAGCAGAAGGAGTTAAATAGATCCACAGCAGCTAAATGGGACTTGCTGTTCTGTCCAGTTCTGTTCCCAGGGTGATGGCCTTTCTCTCTATTTGAACTGATAATGGCCAGTCCTCTAGGCAAGCTCCCACAGGGGCCCCTGGCACGCTGCCACTGAGGGAGTCTGGCGTTTAAAAGCATTTGAAATGCCACCCAGTGGCTACCGAGATAGTAGGAAGCCATTCTTTAGCCATTAAGATAAATGAAAAGGTGGAGACTGAGGCACTTGGGAACCTGGACACCTTCCCAGGAACACCCCTGGTGAGACCTCACAATGACCCTGCAGGAGGAGGAGCCTTGGAGATGTCAGGTTTCCCCACTGGGGAGTGCCTGGGGAAAGACCCTCTTGTAGATGGTGGGCTCAGGGGGTTAGTTTCATCATGCTGCCTCCTAACTGAGCTGGGTGTCTTTCGAGTAGGTTCAATGTGTGAGCATCTCAAGGTGAGAGAAGAAGGTAGCCAGGATGGAGACAAGGCTATGGAAGGGGACACGGGCTTGGACTGCACTTAGGACAAGTCTACTCTGGAAGCCAAGGACACTTGCCCACCACCACTCAAGAAGCCTTCATCCTGCTACCAACCGCTTGGGATAACCATCAATTAATCATAGTTTTTATATACCTTGGGTATGGGGGCACACTTTTAGTCCCAGCACTCAGGAGGCAGAGGCAGATGGATCTCTGTTGAGTTTGAGGCCAGCCTGGTCTACAGAGTGAATTCCAGGACAGCCAGGGCTATACACAAAAACCCTGTCTTGTAAAAACAAAAATAAATTATAATTTTTAAGACGATTTGCTTGTTTGTTTCTTTGAGACAAAGTGTCACACTGTAGCTCAGGCTGGACCTGAACTCACTACATAGCCCAGTCTGGCCTCCAGTTCAAAGCAATCTCCTGTTGCCTCAGACTCTCAAGTTGTCTCTTTCATTTTTATTGCACTTATTTGAAGGGGGAGCCGCAACTTAAGGCCAGGCTTTGCTTTGTTATTTAACGTTTTCCCTTTTTCTTTTTAAGCTGGATCTTACTATATAGCCTAGGCTAGCCTCTATTCCTTATTAATTTTCCTGCCTCCGCCTCTGTGTACTGGGTTTTGCTTGCATTTGCTATTATGCTCAGTTTGAACATTTGTTTTTGTTTTGGTTTGGTTTGTTTTAAAGATTTATTATTCATTACACAACATTCTGCCTCCATGTATGCCTACACACCAGAAGAGGGCACCAGATCTCATAACAGATGGTTGTGAGCCACCATGTGATTGCTGGGAATTGAACTCGGGACCTCTGGAAGAACAGCCAGCGCTCTTAACCTCTGAGCCATCCATCCCTCCAGCCCCAGCTTGAGCATTTTGTAAAGGGAAAGAAAACGAAAATTTCCTGCCTTGTGAAATTTGAATGAGATTGGACTTTCTGTGTTCCTATTAGTACCTAGAGTAATTGTTTTTTGCAGAGAAGAGGGTGGAGTTCAGGACCTCTGTGGTGCTAGGCCAGCACTGACCACTGAGCCTCACCCCCACCCACAGCTGTGTTTAAACACAGCCCATGTGGTGGTGGTGTTTCCATGACAATAGCAAAGCTGGGTAGTTTTGTCCACAAAGTATAACTCCAAAACCAAAAATAAGGATTGTTCAGTCTTTTCCAGAATCTGGCTGCTGTCCCTCACTAACTGGACAAGCCTCAGTTTCTCATTTGAATAAATGGGAATGCTGGTCAATAAGGGTAAATGTGAAGTCTGGGGAGGCGCCCCCGAGAATGCACCTACCTTGAAAACACCTGGGATCTGTAACAGGTGCCAAGCACCTACTCTTGGGTGGTCCTCACTCCTGCATAGGGGTGAATGTCCTTGGGAGACAAAGTATGTGGCTCTCATTGTTCTCCCGACCCCTGCTCCCTAGCCAGGCCTCCATCATAACACACCCAGTCTATGCCCAATCCTAGCTGGCTTCATCTCCAGCATCCAGAGCACACATTTCCTGGACGGTGGGGTTGGGAGAGGCCTGGCTGCCTGCCCTTGTCTCTGCTCTCTGCTCCTCTCTTGTGTATCTTGTTTTGTTGGTGGTGGGCATTACTTTGCTGTTATTGTTTGGATGGAACAGGCAGGGTCCCCTGTAACCCAGGCTGACCTTGAACTCACTGTGTAACCAAAGATGACTTTGAACTTCTGAGCTTCTTGCCTAGAGTTGTAATTACAGGCATTCACCACAAGCTCTTGCTTACGTGGTGCTGAGAATCGAACTCACGGCATCTTGCATGCTAGGCAAGCGCTCTACCAACTCTCTAGCCCCATTCTTTTTGTATCTTATACCCTCAAGCTATGTGACCTGCACCCCTGGCTCCTCACTGTCTACCCCTGGAGGCCACATCCTTAGTCAGTACCTAAATGTGAAAACACTATCTTCCTCTGACCTAACCACTACACAGCCTGCTCCTCCTATACCGATATATGTGTCTTTGTCCTGGAATTCTCTTCCTTATCCGTTGTCCAGCGTGGTGGCTCCACGTCCTCTGCTCCTCCCCCCAAGCCTCATAGCCAGCCCTAAGTCTAGGACACCTCTATAGATCTGTCCCTTAGCTCCTGGATGCCCCTGTTGAAATCTTGCTGTCCTTATGAATATGCATGAGTGTCTCCTGTTGCCCTTATGAATATTCATGTGTATCTCCTGATGCACCTGTTAGTCCGGGGAGCACCAGGACTTAGACTGGTACTTCTGAACCTTTAGTCCCAGCAAAAGTGTGGATCAGACTTAGCAAAATGTGTAATAAATTGGGGGTGGTACATACCTTGTAATGCAGCATTCAGGAGCGGAAGCAAAGGAAATGTGACCTTGAGGCCAGACTGGGCTAGAGAAGAAAGGCAAATACTGAGCCATATCACCAGATATTTTCTTTTTATCCCATGCTCTCCAGATAGGTGGCCTGCACCCTGTCTCAAAAAGAAAAAAAAAAAATGAATGAAATAAACAACTGATACAGTTAGGATTCCCCTCTTATGCCCAACAATCTTCCGAAGCTCCTGGTTCCTGCTCTGAAGGCTTCATCTCAGTGAAAGAACTTGAATCCTCACCTGATCACCTTCCTTGTTCACCCCGTTTGTACCTGTGGGTTCTGGCCACCGGTGGAGGCTTCACAGGAACCCAGCAACATCAGAGAGTAAAGGAAGTCAGAATGTCAAGCTGGGTGAATCCTGACAGCGGTCCCGCTGGGGATGGGACTCACCTCCCAGAAGAAGACTAAAAGGCCTCCCTGGCTACTGGGTTTAATGATTTGAGGTTTGAAGTTCCAGCTCTACAGTGCTCAGTGGCAAATGTGATTTGCCTTCTGGCCAGATCTGGTCTAACCCGTCCTCTCAGACCCCAGACTAAGACTCAGGCAGCCACCCCAGAGCATCCCACAGCCACTCCAGCCCCAGCCCTCAGCCCATTCTACCTTGATTCTTCACCCGAATAGCCACTGTGCTATCACGCAACTGAGGCTGCTGTGGGTGGAATGCCAATGAGGCCAGGCCTCGAGCCCATCTGGGGAGGTTTACAATGAAGAGTATGAAGAGGCAGGGGCTAGAACCGAGGACAGGGCT
Organism: Sigmodon hispidus; assembly: GCA_004025045.1. Taxonomy (NCBI): domain Eukaryota; kingdom Metazoa; phylum Chordata; class Mammalia; order Rodentia; family Cricetidae; genus Sigmodon; species Sigmodon hispidus. The sequence continues at coordinate 47,071 of PVIH01009291.1, read as the reverse complement.
GGGGTGGGAACCACAGTCAGCAAAACAGGGTGCGACTGGGGCCAGGCTCAGAGTAAAGCTGCCCCCAAGGGCAAGAAAGGAGATGAGGGGGGGGTCTTAGGGGTTGTGGAGACAGAATGCAAGAGCATAACAAAGAGAGAAACTTACCACCAGTGCCTGGGGACTCCAGCCTTTTTCACCTGTCATTACGGAGGCTAGAGATTCTGCAGGGCTGGGCGAAAGAAAGCCCTGTCTGAACCTGAAGGAAGCAGGGCCCAGGACCAGGTAGTCAAGAAAGCAGGTGTGGGGGGCTGGAGAGATGGCTCAGCGGTTAAGAGCACCGTCTGCTCTTCCAGAGGACCCAGGTTCGATTCCCAGCACCCACATGGCAGCTAACAACTGTCTGTAGTTCCAGTTCCAGGCAAACACCAAGGCAAATAAATAAATAAATAAAGTTAAAAAAAAAAAAAAGAAAGAAAGAAAGCAGGTGTGGCCTGAGCTGGTAATTCAGAAAGACGCCAGCCCGCCATGCTTACCGGTGAGCTCACCACAGCTCCCTGCCCAGGGTCCTGCTGGTCACCTACCCTACCTTTGCCTACCCTGGTGACCTGCCTGATATCCTTCATTCCACCCCACTATAAGCTATACCCTGACTCACCCATCACTCCGGTCTGACCTCCCTCAGGAGGGAATCTCTCCATGGACCCCCTCAGAGGTCCACGCTACTGCCCTTATGTCCCGGTGGGCCAGAGATGCAAACTGTCCCCACTGAGAAACCTTTGAGCCTAGTGGTTAAGCTTAGGATGTTCAAGACTCCAGTTGCACATAGTGGGTGCTTCATACTCTCTTCCTGCTACATCGTCATACTGCACAGAGCAGGGACCAGTGGTGGATATTGAACTGAGCTGAGGCGACTCCATTTGGGGGTGCATAGGTACCACCACTGTTGGTGGCCTCCCCAGGCAGCCCAGCTTGGGAGATATTCTCCTTGAGTCTGGAGCTGGGGCAATCAATCGGTTGCCGTGGAAACCAGCCGCGAATCAGAAGCAGGCATTTCTTGGCTAAGCCAGCACCACCTACCCACCCACTCAGGCCTGGCTAGGAAGGTCCCTCACTTAGAACTGTTGGGAAAGGTGCAGAGAGAGAAGGAGGAAGGGGAGCCTCTGATATGACTCAGGACACCAGTCTGCACCCCAACCTTTGAGGCCCCCCAAAGACTAGGTGGTACCTTGGGGGAACTGACCCTCTCCTCAGATCTTTACAAGGCTCACCCCTTACATTATAGCAATGGTTCTCAGCCTTTTACAGGGGTCACCTAAGACCATCTGCATATCAGATATTTACATTATGATTCATAACAGTGGCAAAATTATAGTTATAAAGCAGCAACAATAATAATTTTGTGCTTGAGGCGAGGTCCTCACAACATGGGGAACTGTATTAAGGGCACTAGGAAGCATCAGGAACGTTGAGAACCCCTGTATTATAGCCTTTACCCCTTGGTACTTAGAGCAATAATTGAAGGGAGGGGCCATGGACCCATTAAGCAGAAGAGAAAACTGAGGCACAGCCTGGGAGTCCCTGGCCCCGTATTCCAGTCTCTCCTCCCCAGCCTGAGAGATGAAGACAGGGAAGGAGGAAGGGACAGAGGAACTCTGTCTTCTCACCAGATCAGAACTTGAACTTAGCCCTTCCTGTTCCCATTCATGACAGGCCGGCCTCCCAGGGGCCATTAGCCAAGCCTGCGGGGGGCCTGCTCCCTCCTGCCCACCCACGCAGCTGCAGACTCAGAACTGGACAGCGCCCTGGCTTCCGGTCAACCCATCACTATGTTCCTCATTGGGAGAAGCCCGAGTTTCTCAATTTGGAAAGTGGGAGTGATGGTCTCAACCCTCGCTGAGTTGTCTTGAGAAGCCGGCCTAAGGGCAGAGAAAACTAACGCAGTATCTGGTATGTCAAGGATACTCCTCGGACATGAGCATGAAGCCAGTTCACCCACTCAGAGCCCAAAACTGACCCCGGGAGCTGACCCTCCCCATGCCACCCACCTTGCTGGAGGGGCAAGATGAATACTACCGGTATTCATAACCAGACAGGGACAGAGAATTGCAGATGCCACTTAAGATGCCCCAGACACATTTAGCAAGGGGTCCGGTGCCACCCCAAGTCTGTCTGGTTGCTGCCAATGCTGCGCTGTGGCCTAGGAGACAGGAAGGGAGTTGAGTGGGTGTCAGATTCAGAAGAAAGGGAGAGGCTGGCTGGACACCCAGAGAACTGCAGAGGTGCCTGCCACCCAGTGTACGTAGAAGCCACACTCTCTGATCCCGGCTTTATCTGCTGGCATCCAGAGTGTGCGACCCAGAGAACCATCTGGCACTTCAGCCTAAGCCCTGCTCATCAGGGCGCACAGGCCCAGCCCCACCCTAGCTGACCCCCCTCCTTCTTCTCTCCCTCAACATAAACCTACCACAATCCAGAACAGCCAGAGGCACATTTGCAGAACACAGCACAGCCTGGCACTGGGTTGTGCCCTTCTTAGACACAGGCTGGCACAGAGACCTGTGGATTTCTCACGGTCACGCAGCTGGTGTCTGGACCCGGTGTAAGGGGCTTCAAAGCCAATCTCTAAGGAAGATGGTGGGGTCTCTCTCCTGGGGCTTCGCTCTCCCTGCTCCAGGATGGGGCAACAGGACCTCAGTTATACTCTCCACATCCTTCTTCTTTCCTTCAGAAAACAAATGGATGCACCAACTATACTTAAGTCTTTTGGGGGAAGAGGGTGCTGACTGGCACTCCGTCAAGAAACAGGTCTGTAATCAACCCCAGGGCCAGGTGCCCTTCCCAGCCAGGGCACTTTTGCACATTCTAGAACCTCCCGTGATTAAACACTAATTGCTGGCACACTCTCAAATTGAAGACTTTAATCTTCCCCTGAAACGAAAAGTACATTTCAATCAGTTCCTCTCCCAAACCATTCCTCCTCGGGAGCCAGAGTGGAATACAAGCCCCTGGGGACTAAGGAGGAAGAAGCTACCCCCTCCCTTCCCCCACACCTTCCACCCCTCTCCTGCCTACAGCAGGACTGTGGGAGGAACACTTGAGAGACCTGGGAAACTGTTTGAGGTAGCAAACACCTGTGACCACAGCATTCAGGAGGATGATGCAGGGGGATTGCCCTGAGTTCTAGACCAGCCTGGGCTACATAGCCAGAAACATCACCCCTGGCCTCCAAGAGTAAAGTTGGGAAAGTGACCCACCAGAACGGAGGCCTGGGGTCAGGGCCCTCACCTGTCAGAGGCCAGAGCTGGACCCTGAGTCAGTACCCAGAGGTCCTTGGCTCTGCACTTCGCAGGTGCAGTTTCTGGGTCTGCAGATCCCCTCGGGAGAGCAAGTGTTCTGGTGTGATGAGGGATCAGGAGCCAGCGGGGTACTGACACGTAGCTAGGGTTTGAAAACTGCTAGGTTGGGTGACAGGTGTGAGCGAATGTGGACCCAGAGAGGGTGAGTATACATCCCAAGATCACAGAGCAAATTGGAGGGTCAGGATTGACGGAGGCTATTCCAGAGACACCAGTGAGCAGAAAGAATGACCAGGCACAATGGCATGTGCCCAATCCCAGCTATTGCACAGCATGAGGCAGAAGGATCCTTGGAGCCCAGGAATGTAAGAATCCCAATTTAAAAAAAAAAAAAAAAAAAAAAAAACACTTTATTTATTTATTTGTCTTGGTGTTTGCCTGGAACTGGAACTACAGACAGTTGTTAGCTGCCATGTGGGTGCTGGGAATCGAACCTGGGTCCTCTGGAAGAGCAGACGGTGCCCTTAATCACTGAGCCATCTCTCCAGCCCTAAGAATCCCGATTTTATATGATGTGGACATCAGGAAATCAAGAGGGAGCTGGGAATTCCTAGTGATCTCTCCAAGGGTCCACACAGAATCCAAGGTCTCTAACAACCACAGCAGTTACCAGTTAGGCCCCTGCTAAGGACAGGAGCAGGGCAGAACACCCATTGTTCATGATCACTTCCACACACTTCACCACCGGCCTAATCCGGTTCTCCTGTTCCTGTCCAGCTCACAAAGGGGAAAACATCCCTGTGAGGATCCAAACCTGCAGCGGCTCCACCAGACCACACGCTAGGACCCAAGGTGTGTGTGCCCAGAACCCCGCACTCAAAAGCTATGGCTTCAAGCTGCACTGAAGCTGGATTAGGATGGGGGGCAGAGAGGTCCTGGGTCCTTCACGGGGCAGATTGGAACATTCTGGAAGGGGAGGTGACGCCACCTCTCCATTTCCATATTCTGATTCTGCCTGCCCCTACTATGCACCCATTTTCCAGATGGACCATACCAGCTCCAGTGGCCTGCAGCAGGATGGGGTGAGGAGGTGTAGTCAGCCTGGCACCCTACTCCCAAGAAGAGAGGAGGTGGGAGCCCACCCTCAACCACTGCCCACCCACCCGCCCACCTCCCCACCCTCAGCCATGCCTCTTGTTTTTCTTTTTCATCCTTGCCTCTTTCTGGAAAATTATCCTGACTATGCTAGCCCAGACTGTAGGTATACTGTGATGGCTGGTCATCCTGCCACCAAGCTGTGTGACTCCAGACCAGTGTCTTAACCTTTCTGGACCTTTAGTAGTGTTCTTGACTGTTTAACTAGATGCTGGTAAGAAACTGCCATGGAAGGCTCAGTGACAGAAAGCTGTTAAGGTCCTGTTTTGCTTTTCTGTGCCCATTTGTTCCTTTAAGCAGACACCTCGGAGGGGAAGTCATCGGCAAAGCAGGCTGTCTCCAGGGAGGGAGTCTGGTCCCTGGGGAAGGGGAGGGGAGCGGAGCGGAGCCTCCGTATGGCACACACTTACCTTTTAAATATTGAATACATAAACGCACCGGTAATTCCACCAAATAAATAAAGCGCAAACGTTTACAAAACGAAACTTTAAAAATAACACCAGTGACGGAAGAGTGTGAGGATGAAGCCAGATAAAGGTGTCCTGTGAAACAGACGACAAAGACGGTGGGTATGGCCCTCATGATACCTTCTCCTGCTCCCTGGGCCTCACCCTGGGGTGCAGCACCCACCACGTCCTTGGAGGATGGCAGAATCCGTTATGGGGAGCAGTTGTTTTTGCCACTGGCCCCGAGACTTGAGAGGAAATTCCCAGTCCAGCATCAGGGGTCTGTGGGTACAGGCCCCTGAGGCCCTCAGAACCCTGGCCGTTGTCACCCAGCAAGCCTCTGAGGTACACACAGTCATCGGCTGCCCCTCCCTCCAGCTCTTCCATTTTTACCTTGTCTGGAATATCCTCAGAACCCAATGCTGTCACCATCCTGAGATGGCAGGCAAGCCCGTGCCTGAAGCATCTCCCAGGGCTCTGCATAGAAAGCTACAAGGTGGGCATGGGAGCACTTCAAGGACCCCCGAAAGCCTGCCCAGTGGCTGAGGCGGGCGGGCTGGGACCTCAGTACCTCTCCAGCCCTCTGACCAGTCTCTGTCTCTGATGATGATGATGATGATTGTGAGTAGCATGTTGCATGTTCTCCAGTGCTCATGGGCCTGGCCTTTTAGTCCCAGGAACCATCCTTCTCAGGCTGACTGATAGTTAAGAATGAACACTGCTCTCCTATAGGGCCTGAGTTCAATTCCCAGCACCCATGCCAGGGGGTCACACCCACCTGTAACTCCAGTTTCAGGGAACTGGAGACAACACTTCTGACATCCACAGACAATCCACCCACACATACATACACATAAAAAAATCTCTCTCAGAACCATAAGTTTGAAGTCTCAGGCTCAGGCTGACACTCAGGCCTATTACTAGGTCCTGGTGGGACATCCTTGCCCTGTGCACAATTCTAAGATTCTGTGTCCTTAGAACAGCTCTTAGAACCTGCCTGCTGCTTTCTCTGCCTCTCTGGCTTGGAAAGTTCTTGAAGGTCCAGCCTCGCCCACGCCTGCTCTCCTGTCACCTCAGAGGCTGAGTGCCAAGCCTTTGGAGGAGGCTATGAGCCTACAACACCAATACAACACCTAGTTAGGACCTAGAGGCCCAGGTTAACAGAGTAAACAGCAAGACTGAAGAGGGCCTCGCAGGGACCAGGTCACACTCAAAGCAGTGGACAGCATCCAGCAGAGAACAACATGCTATCCCTGGCAGCATGAGACTGGATTAATCGGTCTGCACAGCAGCTGAAGATGCCTAGGCTGGGGAAGCAGTTTCTTTGGGCTTCACACGGATGATTGGTGTGACGGAGAAGCAGGAGGCCCTGGAATGGGCTCTTCAGGGAAGCTGAGAATCTCCTTGTGTTTGCCCCAGGAAGCTTGCCCCGTCCTGCTGCTGCTGTTTCCACCAATTGTGCCACTAGGTTCCACGGTCTTAGGCTGCAGTGATGGCGCTTGTCCCTTCCCAGGACCTCAGCTAGTCAGTCTCCTCCTACCGCCTAACTCCCCTGTGTTGTTAGGTTCCGTCAGAGGCTCCCTTGCCAGGTATGACCCCATATGTTGCTCCTGTGGAGAAGGGTCTTCCTGCAGCATGGTGTGGTGGCTCTGGCACTGTGTATACCTCTCTCTCACCTGCGGCTTCCTAACACACCCCCTTGAGGACCCTCTCCAAGTGGTGAGCTGTCCTTCAGGGAGCCCTGTGTGTGGCTGGCACACTCACCCTGCTGCTCCGCACACTGGGCTGTGTGGAATCCCAGGAGGAGCAGCTGGGTGAGCTGACCTTCCTTGCAGCTTGGCATCTGTCTAGTGCTGTTCCTGGGTACAGCTAATCTGAAGATCATAGAAGGAACAGGCCTCTAAGCCTATGGCAGGACCTGCTTGTGAGTGGACAGACAGACACACGCACACACAAGCACACACGCGCACACATACACATATGCACACACACATAAGCACACCCAAACCATACACACACACACACACACATGCAAGGCACACGCACACACGCACGCACATACACATATGCACACACGCAATGCACATATGCACACACACATGCACAACACGCAATGCACATATGCACACACACACACACATGCACACACGAACCATGTGCACACACACTCTGAACCTCAGAGGCTAACACACTGGAGTGGGGGTGGAGGTGTCAGGCAGTGGAGGTCACCTGGAGGCCAGGGCTATATCAGACTCTTCTTTGCCTGAGGTGTCCCCTCGGGCCATGTTGCTGACAGCAGTCTGTCCCCTCCCTTCTCCACACGGCCCAGGAGAAGTGATGTCAGCATAGCCTGGGGCACCCCGCAGGGCCTGATCTCAGGGTCAGCCTCAGGGAAAGAGACAGTGGGACCAGCAAAGAGGCATGACCATGCTGGCACCTGTCACATCCCACCTGGAGAGGAGGGTCCAGCGAGTCCTCCAGTGTCTAGAGGCAGCTGGGGTTTGGAGCCCCCCTTCCCCCACAGCTTCCAGCTTTTCTCAGAAAGAGGGAACATGACAGGGACCCAAAAGAGCAGAGGAAAGGGTTACAGGAGAGACATGCAGCCTCTCTGTGCCTCGGTTTACCCATCTTTTAAAAGAGGTCACTGGAACATTGACTGAGTCTGTGATTCTACTTTGGGGTGGGGTTGCTGGAGAGGAACGCTGTGTTTGATGAGTACAGGACTTGGCTGATGGTCAAGGAAGTCTCCAGAAACTTTGCAGATGGCTGCCCAACACACACACATACACACACACATATATACACACATACACATACACACATGCACACACATCCACACACATATACACCCACACACATACACATGTACACACATACACACATTCATACATACATACACACACATACACACATATACACACACACTCACACAAACATACACATACACACACACATACACACATGCACACACATACACATACATATACACACACATATATACACATACACACATGCACACACATACACACTCACACATATACACACACAAGCATACACACATACACACACATACACACATATACACACATACACACACATACACATACATATACACACATACACACATACACACACATATACACACATATACACACACATACACACACACATACACACATATACACACACACATACACATGTACACACACATTCATACATACATACACACATACACATACATACACATACACACATATACACTCACACACACACACAAACACACATACACACTCGCACAGACACACACATTTTCCGCCCTTCTAGGATTGGCTGGGTCTCCTGTCACATCAGGGAACAAAGGAGGGCGGGCTGGAGTGGAAAGGCCTCTCAGTCTTGGCCTTTCCTCCAGGTGAGGCATGAGGGAGGCGCCAGGACCCAGTGTGAAGCCCTTGCCCCTCCTCTTCCTCCTCCAGAAGCCAGACAGCAGGGCTCCTCACCCCCTTAGAAGCCTCTTCTCCCTGAGACCCTTTGCTTACATGGCACCCATGGTGGAACTGAGCTGCCTGGTCCCTACAACTGTTCTGGGAAGCACCCTCCCCCACCCCTAGGTGACTTCTGCTAGAAAATGCCTCTGTGCCTCTCTGTTACAGCCTCAGTATCCACCCAGGATAGCCAGACAAAGGTGACTTCTAAAACGCCAGCCATCCTGACGAGACTCTATTAACCTGGGGGGCTCAAGCAGGAAAATGGCAGGAAGGTGGTTTAGCCACCCAGCCTGGCAGCAGGGAGAAGGCAGAGTCAGGGTGGTACTGGGTGAAGAGTGCTGGGGTCCCAGGGTCACCACCTGTTTGGAATACGTCAGCACCTGCAGACTCTCAGCAGGGGCATGAGACCATGAGCATCAGCACCACAGATTGAGAACCCAAGTGGTCACGGGCTAGGTCACTAGGCTGAAAAGGGCAGGTGGGGGGGCTTTGAAATGTCATTGTGAAGCTAGCCTACAGGAAGGAGGAGAGAGAGAGAGAGAGAGAGAGAGAGAGAGAGAGAGAGAGAGAGAGAGAGGAGGAGGAGGAAGAAGAAGAAGAAGAAGAAGAAGAAGAAGAAGAAGAAGAAGAAGAAGAAGAAGAAGAAGAAGAAGAAGAGGAGGAGACCCACCATGCTGGACAGCATCATTGGGAGAAGCAGGGTGGGCAATAGGGATTATATGACTATGGAGAGAGGCTGGAGCCGAGGCCTTGAATGCTTGGGTCCTCCATGGACACTCTGGTTGCTCAGTTGGGGGTGGGGAGGCCCAGCCTATCCTGCCCTGCTGACACCCATTCTGTACTGCTGTCCCAGGGCAGTGGTGTGTTGTCACAGTGCTGGGTTTCTATTCCTGCCCTTCTGGCTCCTGCCTTGTAGCCATGGAGTCAGGAAGACTTTAGTCTAGTTGGACATTCTTTGTACTACTTACAGCCGACATCCACAGGACTCAACTAAGTGAGAAGATTGGGTGCTGACACCTCGAGTGGTACAGCCATTGGCCAAGTCAGTTTCCCACACCTGAGCTGTATTTCCAAAGTGGATCATTCATTTCTGAGTTTTTTGCTCAGGATGACCCAGTCTGGAGAGGATCCTAGGGCTGTTCAGTCAGGCAAACCTCGACCCCTCACCCCATCTCTTTGCTAAATGCTGCACCATGCCAAGTACAGCCAAAGATGCTGGTTCCCTCATCTGAAAAATGAGTCGGTGCAGACAGATCCCCTCTCAAAGGAAGAGTCATTCAGGAGACCATTAGAGGAAAGTCTACCTACCCTACCCCACCCCACCTCCAGGCCAGGGCTCATCTGTGAGATCGCCCACCCAGAGAGTGGCAAACCATGAAGGGGTGAGGGCTTGGGGACCCTAGAGGCTGGCCAGACCTACCCCAAAAGCCCCACACTACAGGAGACAGAGAGACAGGGAGGGAAGTAGTATTTTCTCCATGGCTCACTGTTGTCCAGCAGATAATTCCTTCCCTCCTACGTGGTTCGGGACCCCCTTCAGGACAGGCTTCTCTTCCTGGTACTGCAGCAGACCTGTCATCCTGCACGCTCAGAGCATCCAGAAGGATGAGGAAGGAAGGGATTTCCAGGCAGACTAAGGCGGGGGCGGGATAGAGAGGGTGGGTTCCTCCCAATGGCCCTGCAGAGTGTGGCAGTCCTTCCAGGCCCCGCCCCCAGAGCCCTGGGATTCTGCCACAGGAGATTATTGACAGCAGGGCCTGTCACCTGCACAATGAAAGGAAAATGAACCCCTCATCAGAGCAGCCCTGTAGGGCTCTAGGAGCCGGGAGGTGGGGGCCAAAGCACAGGGAGGAGACGGGATCTGGGGTAGGCACAGCAGCACCCAGTCACCCTGTGGGAGAGACTGAGCTATGGACTATTTGAAGGGAACCAGAAGTCCAAAAGCTCAGAGGGAAGCATTTCCTCTGAGTGCTGGGACCTCAGAGTTCACCACAAAAGATGACAGCATTGACAGGGAGCCCAAAGCTGTCCCCATTTCACTGAGAAGTAGACTGAGCCCTGGGCAGCAGATGCTAAGCTTGTTCTGCTTCGCAGGAATCCTCCCTTCCTGTCCAAAGACTCTCTGGGTGTGGGGCAGATGGGGGTCCCTAGCCATAAGGGTCCGTCAACCCCCCTGCTGTCCTCCTCCAGTGCTGGGCTCTGGAATCCCAGCTCTGACTAGCTAGCTTCTGGACAGCCTGCTCTCCCGCCCAAGCCTCAGTTTTCCCAGACGTGTGGGCAGCCTGCCAGCCCACTTCCTGGTATGCTATGAGGATGGCCCTCACAGAGAAGGGGTAGGCTACTGCTCTGCTGAGGATCAGGCCACCTTCAATATGCGGGTCTTCCTCTCTCAGCTGGGCGCCTGAGGCCTTGTTTCCTGGTCCCCCCCACCCCTGCCACCTTCCTCTGCCACCTCTGCACGTTGAACCCAGCAAGTCAGGTGTCTCTCTCCCTCCCCAGGGCTCGATGCTCAGCTGAGCTGTATTCAACACCCACGGCTGCCAGCCAGAGCCCAGCCAGACAGGGAGAGGGAGGGGCCTCCACATAGCTCCCCATAGCTCAAAAGCTACCAGCCACAGCCCACCCCAGCCTCCCGCCTCCTCCACGGTCACCCTTTCCAGCCCAGGTCCCTCTACTCCCCACTGCCAGCTGCCCTAGCCTCCAAGTCTTTCCCAACCTGTTCTGGCTTTTTCCTTTCCAACCATGTCTGGGGCTGTCCTGTAGCTACAGCAGTGTAGGGGGTGGGGTTGAGCAGGAGGGAGGGGCCGGCCAGCAGAATGGACCTCCCACCTGACCGGGCTGATTTACACTCAACTTCTACAATACAGCAGTAGTCAGTGACAAGGACAACCCCGGCATAGCCCTGCCTCCAGACCCTAGGAGTTATACACCCCTAGGACAGATACCTCCATACACTGGGCCAGCTGCCCCACATCCATCGTGTGCGTGCACACACACACACACACTCACACATGCACGCACGCAAGGCACGCACCCTCTTCAGGACTAATTGCTCCACATCCATCTCTCTCACACACCGAGGTGTCGAAAGCATACAGGAAGGAGAGGAGGCTATAACACTCAGGGTGCTGGGAAGTCCTTCCTGAGAGCTCACTTCCAACAGCCCTTCTCTGAGTCCTGTCACCTCTGCGCACACTGTGGCCACATGGTCAGTCACCGTGACTCTTCCAGAGGACTCCTGATGCCTCCCCACTACCCAGAAAAGACCAGAACCTGCCCTGCCCCCTCCCCTGCCCACTGCCCCTCCCCTGCCCACTGCCCCTCCCCTGCCCACTGCCCCTCCCCGATTCCTTCGTTCTTTCTCTCATTTCTCTTTGGAATCGCTTCACCAAAAGTTCATTTTGAAAGAAATCGATTTCCAAGCTCTCAGAGACGCAATTTGCTTTTTCATTTTGAAGATATGATGGCTAAGGAAAAGTTTGGAGACTTAATCACCGTGGAAGGCTTGGGAAATAAAGGATCTCTGCCCCCAGCGAGGGTGATGGGTGGCAGACATCTCTTGCTATGATAGCAGAACACAGCTGTATCACAGCTAGGCAGCTGCTGCCACGTGATACAAATGAGCACACTGTACACTCATACAGTTACAAATACACACACACCACACGAATCTGCCTGTTCTCTCACACTACCACATGTAACTACATGCATATGTGCGTGTACACACTTATGCTCTTACAACAACACATGCACACATTACACAGACATACATACACACATGCAAGCATACCCATGTATTCATACAATGGCAAATGTGTCGCACATGCACACATGCATGTCTACCCATGCACTCCCACAACCACAACACACACCTACACGTTTATGCATACATACATACACGTGTGTGTATACCACACAGACACACATAAGTAAACACAAGTATGCATGCACATTTACATACACACAATTCTGACTTTGCCAACATCCTTTGCCAGCTCTTTCCTCGATAGTCCAGAAGGAGGGGGGGTATTAAAGCTTCCTTCAGTCCCTGGTTGCCTCTGCCTCCCCATCTACACTCAGTCTTATTCCTGGACCACTCCTCATTATTTCTAGGCCCATCGTCCCAAAGGTCCTTTGTAGATCTGTAAGAATTCAAGACCCCGCATTGTTACTTCACTTAAGAACATTCATAGGTCAAGCATGGTGGCACATATCTTTAATCCCAGCACCGGAGAGCCAGAGGCAGGCAAACCTCCTGTGAGTTCAAGGCCAGCCTGGTCTACAAAGCAAGTTCCAGGGCAGTCAGGGTCATTACACAGAGAAACCCTGTCTCAAAAAGCCAGAAGAAAAAAAAAAACTCTCTCTCTGGCTGGCTGGCTAATGATCACATGCAAACCATGGCCACAATAACCACGCACACATGTGCACACACACCCCGCTCCACCCATTCACTCCCACCTATCCTTAGTATCTAGAAGACTGCAGGTGTTCATTGAAGGCAGACATTCCCCTGAGAAAATCTTATCAGACAGGAACCCACAATTCCTGAACTATGGAGCCACAAGAGGTCCTAGACCCCATTCAGTGCAATATCTAGCTAGCCTGCACTTGCACACCCCTTAGGGAGCTCACTTCAGCCGCCTCTCTGCTCTCTTGTGAAGTTAGAGCTCTTCTCTATACTGAGTGAAGTACAGGGCTTCTCCTGAACTGAGGTCTTGACCTAGGATCCCTCTGCCAGCCATTCTTGACTCACAAGTCCCGTCAGGGTGCTTGCCCCATCCCAAGCCTCTTGACCAAGTACCTATCGTTGTGTCAGGTTTGTTAAGTCGCATACACTTGTGCATGAGACACATAGCCTCAGACAAAGGATAGGGGGCTGGGAGTGACAGGCAGGGCCAGGGCAGGGCACTTGAAAGGATAGATTGTCCCTTCCATGAATGTCCTTCTGAGCTCAAGGAGATGCTGGAGAAATGGGTTTGGTAACAAGATTTGAGGACAGAGCCATGTGTCAAAGGTGGAGAAGTAGATGCAGGTGTAGGGGGATTGTATTCTGTTCCATTGTAAATAACTGTCCTGCCTACTGGTTTAATAAAATATGCTGATTGGCCGAAGGCAGACAGGAAGTGTGGGCGGGGCTACCAGACTAAGAAAACTCTGGGAACACCTTAGAACAGAGCAGAGCAGCCACAGGAGACGGCAGCAGATGCAGAGGAAAGATGCTGAAATGCTGCTCTGAGAAAAGGTATAGAGTGCATGGCTCAACAAAATAAGAAAGTTTAAGGGTAAAGAGTTAGCAAGTTATATGCCTGGGCCCCAGGCCGATCAGCATAAAATTAATGTGTCTGTGTGTTTCTGTGGGACTGCCAGTCAGCAGGTCAGAACCTTATGACAAAACCCGAAAGTTGGGGCCAGAAACCAGCTACTACATGCAACACTCCCTGAGACTGAAGATGAGAGGGAAGGGAGGCTGGGGGGTTGATGCAGGAGGCCAGCCCTGAGTTTCTCCCAGGAGGTCCACTTAAGCTCTGTACAGTAGATGAGGCCCAGACCAGCACGATTCTGCCATATCAACCATGCTCTCCTGGGCACAGGATAAAAGTGTGTCTGTGGTCCTGAGCAGGAGCAAGAGGAAGACTGAATCCTGCCTCGGACAACCTGTGAGCAGAAGGGCTCAGGAGCAGATAGATGTCCTAGCAGGCAAGGGTCAGGATCACGTTTTCTTGGTAGGGTGGCATCAGGAGGTTTCATGGAGGGGGTAGGGTGTGAAATGAAGCCTGAGGGGCAGGGTAACTATCTCTTTTCTTCTTCTAAGTGTGGGGCTGGAGCTGGAAGAGTCACATTGTGACCTTGAGTCCTCCAGCGGCTTTCACACACAAAGAAGAGGATGAATTAGTATCACGGATGCTAGGCACAGACCTCAGCCCTGTTCTTTGCTGTTTAGCCGGAATCCAGTAAAGGGCCATGTACTACAAGGCTCAAGATAGACTGGCAATGGTGAACCTCTGGCTGCCCAACTCTCCTACCCCACTCCCACCCCTCGGGGGAGGGGTGGAGAAAGATGCTGCAGGAGCACGAGGTATTGCCCCAGGGACCAGTCAGGTCCTCGGCCCAGATTCCTCACTCCTGCCCCAGTTTAGGGGCACTGCATTGGCAGGGCCAAACCCCGCCTACTTCTCCAGGAGGCCTGGAGGTCCCTGGCCTTGCCCACTACCACAGTTAGCCTGCTCGCACAGGACCATCCGCTTGGCACAGAATGAATTCAGCACAAGAACCCTGCTCCCTCCCAGGGGACTGCAGTCCCTTTGATATCTAGGATGGGATCTCAGGGCACAGAAGCCAACCATACTGCTTTTCACTAACTCTCACCACCAACCTGCAACTCCCCCCCTCCAGCCAGAACATTCCAACTCACTGCCTCCAGGCCAGGGAGGTGGAGTCTCAGCTATTTGTCTGTTTGGGAACAGTCTCCCTAGATAGGCCAGGCTGGCTTTTTACTTATTTCCCATGGTCTTCTTGCCTCTGCCTCCTAGAGGCTGCGCTTACAGGTACACACCCCCAAGCCCAGAGAAATGCCACTCTTGAGATTTTTGTTTCAGTGCTGGGGATGGAGCCCTAGGCTCTGCTGCAGAGCCACACACCCAGTCCCGATCCAGATCTTGAGATTTCTGTCTTCCCCACCCTTTTTTCCTTAAGTGGGGGGATGTGAAGGGTGGATAACAAGGTCTCACACTGTATCTTAGGATCTTAGGCTGGCCTCGAACTCACAGCGATCCTCCTGCCTCGACCCTCCAGAGGACTGGGATTGCATGTATGAGGCATCACACAAGCTTGCTACAACGTTCATTCAAAACTCTCAAAGAACACAGCTCCTTGGGGCTGGAGAGATGGCTCAGCGGTTAAGAGCACCCTCTGCTCTTCCAGAGGACCCGGGTTCGATTCCCAGCACCCACATGGCAGCTAACAACTGTCTATAGTTCCAGTTCCAGGCAAACACCAAGGCAAATAAATAAATAAAGTTTTTTTTAAAAAAAAAAAAAAAAAAAAAAAAGAACACAGCTCCTAGTAGTGGTGCATACCTTTGATCTCAGCGCTTGGGAGGCTGCGGCAGGAGGATCATGAGTATGAAACCAACGTGAGCTCTGCAGGGGCAGGGTACGTAAAGAGCAAGGAAGCTGTTATGGTGGATGCGTGTCCTAAAAACAGCAAGTTTGGTGGACATCTCTGGAGCCTTGAGAGACACCAGAGAACCCTTGAGCTCAAAGACTGTTCCCACCAGAGGCCACCAGTCAGCATCTGGTGGGTCAGGGGGACATGTGTGGAGGCTGCCTGGGCTGTGGACAGATGCACCATCTAGAAGTACCCTTGCTATTGGAGGGATACCCCAGCTGACAGAAACAGGGACGTTGGGAGCAGTGACAGAGGACACAAAGTGACATTGATATCTCTCTGTGTGAGCAAAAGCAGGACTAAGTCTATGGGGCTTGGCATTGGTTACACCTCTACCACTTGAGTTCCCAGATTTAGTGAGGTCCTTCTTGACCTGAAGTACACTTTACCATAAGGGGACAGTGTCCAGTGGCTACAAGGGACCTGATGGCCTGGGTGACTTCTGAGCCCTGGGGACTGAGAAGTGCACCTCCATGGAGAATCGTAAGCAGACCCCCCTCCCCCTCCTTCCTCCCTGTCTATCCACCTCAGCTTTCTCCCGGGCTACCTGCCAACCCCTTCCCACCTCCTGGGCCCTGAGCCCCAGTAGGTCTGAGTGTGTATGTTAACACAGCCCTCAATCCTATCATTAGTGTTAATGACTCCAGTGAGCATCACGGGTGGGTGGGGGTGACACATAGCCCACCCCGGCCACACAGGCTGTATCCAAAATGGCAGATACTGGCTGCAGGGAGGGTTCAGTCACATCAGTGCTTGCTGTGAACATGAGCATCTGAGTTATAGGGAGCATAGCGCCCAGTGTGTTATCCTAGAGTGGGGTCACAGAGACGGGGGGGGGGGGTTCCCGGGGCTTCTTGGCCAGCCAGTCTAGCCAATTAGTGGGCTCCAGATTCCATGAGAGACCGTGACTCAAAAAAAAAAAAAAAATGTGAAGGTGGATTGGAGAGAGGGCTCAATGTTAAGAATACTTAGTGTTCTTGTAGAGGACCTGAATTTGGTGCCAAGAACCTATGTTGGATGCCTCTCTGCTAGCTCTAACTCCAGTTCCAGGGGCTCCAACACCCTCTTCTGGCTTCCTTGGGGACCTTCACTTATGTGTATATACCCCTACGGGGGGGGGGGGGGGGGGGAGAGAGAGAGAGATGCATAAACCCAGATAATTAAAAATAAAACAAAATCCTTCTTTAAAAATTTAATGTGAAGAGGCAGCAAGATGGTCCAGCCGGCAAAGACACTTGTCACCAAGCGTGATGATCTGAGTTTGAGCCTTGGCACACACTTGGTGAAGAGAGAGCTAATTCCCACAGGTTGTCCTCTTAAGCACTGAACCGACTCCCCGGCCCTTGCTTTACCTATGTGTGTGGACATGCGCACATCCGTGCAGGTGCCCTCGGTGGTTGTGAGCTCCAGGCACACGTGTTGGGAATCACTCCGGTCCTCTGCAAAAGCAGAATATACTCTTGGCCAACTAAACCACCTCTCTAGCCCTTTTTTTTTTTTTTTTTTTAAAGCAGTGAATATTTCAGGAAAACATCTGATTTCAACTTCTGGCCTCCATAAACACACACTCACGCACACACCCTCACATTAGCGTGGACGTCAGTTGCTCCTGCTCTGTGCTCCTGTGGGCGCAGAATGGAGGTGGGTGATCAAGATGGCACCTAGTTCTGTCCATGACCAGGAAGCCCTTCAGACACCTGCCTTTTGCCCCTGGTATCTGCTCTCGTGGCCACCCTGAAGTCAGGAAGCACAGCTCTTCCCTCTGATCCTGCCTTCCTTCCTGGGCTCAGTGTCCCCAGACAAGCCACCGCATCTCTCTGGGCCTGTATTCCTGTCTAAAGGATCAGTGGCTTTTCTTGGTCCCCTTCCAGCCTTCCCATGGCAGCCACCACTGCCCCCCCCATCTCCTTCCTCTCACCCTCCTCCTCTCCCCTTCTTCTATCCCCCCTTTTCTTCTGAGCCTCCCTCCTCTGTCTCCCTCTTCTCTTCCTCACCTCCTCTTTCTTACCTCCGCTCTCCCCTCCTCCCACCTCCTTCTCCTGCCTCTGTCCCAGCTCTAGCAGCCTCCTCTCCTGTCAATTAGCTGGGCTCTGGCAGCAGGCACTGAAAGCCAGCTAGAGCACCCAGCTGGAAAATTGGGTGTCAGCAGCAGTCTGGAATACTAATGCCCCACCCTGCTGGCTGGCCTAGGTCTCTCTCAGAGACAAACCGGATGCTGATGCTGACACTCTCCCTGACCCCACCCTCCATCTTCTCCTTCCTACCCTGCCCAGGGACAAATCCTGCTCACCCCAGCTCCTTACCTCTTCCTAGAGCCCATCAGCCAGGCTCCTTCTGTGGCTCTCACTGGCTGCCCTGTTCTGGTGGCTGGTCCCACTTCACTCTTGCTCTCATCTTCACACCCTCTCTTCTCCCCTCCTTCTGGACATAGCATCAGTCTGTCCTATGTCCGTCTGGTCCATGGCCAAAGTCAGCCAGAATTTCTACTCTTGGGGTGTCCTAGTTTGCTTTCTACTGTGATGAACACCACGACAAAAAGGAAATTGGGGTGGAAATAGTTTATTTTGCTTCCATGTGCTGATTGCACTCCATCACAGAGGGATGTCGGGGCAGGAACTGAAGCAGAGGCCATGGAACAGTGTTGCTTATTGGCTTGCTCCTCATGGTTCATTCGGTCTGCTTTCTTGTAGAACCCAGGACCACCTGACCAGGGCTGGCACTATGCATGGTGAGCTGGGACCTCTCCAAGAAATCACTTATCAAATAATCTACAGACTTCTCTACAGGCCAGTGTGACAGAGGTAATTCCTCAGTTCTGGTTCCCTCTTGAACGATGACATTAGCCTGTGTTGACAAAAATTAAAAAAAAAAAAAAAATTAACCAGCCCAGAGTCCTTGGGTGGCTTTATTCTGAGTAGATGGCTACCCAGTGCCACTGGGCTTTATAGGTTCCCAGATGGGCATTTCTCCTAACAATACCCTGGGCTGCATAGCCCCCATTCCCAGAGAGGGAAAGCTGCCCTATCTACCCAAGTCCAGGCCCACCTAAGCCCACTTCAAGGATCCTGAGCTGGCCACAAGGGAAGATATGGGTGGGCTGGTTTGAAAAAAAAAAAAGCCCTGTGGCTATCTGTGCAGTTCTCTGGCCATAAATCTGGTTCATTTAATTCTTGACTTGGGGTGAGGCGGTAAGGTACAGTGATCCACGGGCAGCCTTTCAGTGTCCTGTCCTGAGTACACTGTCTGCAACAGAGTGGGCCACAGGGTCTCGGCAGTGACTCCAACACCTCCAGGGACACTCAGCACCCACTGTGCATTGGGTGTGGGCTCTGGGGACACAGCAGGGGGGCCTCCCCCTAACCTCCCCCCTCACTTCCTGCAGACAAGTAGAGAAGCAGGTGGATTTCTAGAGTGTTCGTCCTTAGGAAGTGAAGCCGCAGCACAGCTGTGATGGGAGCACCGGAAGGGGAGCCAGCCAGGCAAGGTGACATGAAAAAGAGGCCCAAAAGACAAGATACCTATGAAAAGGAGGGAGGGGCTGTGTCTCTAACGGTTTCTATTGCTGTGAGGAGACACCATGACCTCGGCAACTCTTATAAAGAAAACATTTAGCTGAGGATTTAGTTCAGAGGTTCAGTCCATCATGATCATGAAAGGGATCGTGGCAGCGTGTGGGCAGATGTGGTGCTGCGTCTTACACGCAACAGGAAGTCCGCTGACTGCCACAGTGCTGCGGGAAGCTGAAGGAAAAAACCTCAAAGCCCCGCCCCCCCAGCAACATACTTTCAACAGAAGGTGAGGACCAGGTTAAAGATGTGTCTTCCAGCCTCGAGGGCTGGAATGAAGGTGTGTGTCATCCAGCCTCCTCCACACTTCATCAAGGCCACACCTCCTAATCATGCCACTTCCTGTGAGTTCATGGGGGCCAGTTACATCCCAACTGCCACAAACTGGAAGGCTACCGTTGTTTTAGGGACAGATGACCTTGGTGGCTGGGATTCTCCTTCAAGCTGCTTCCTTGTGATCTTTCTGAGAGCTGCTGACAGACTCCCTAGGTCAGGGGACACCAGCAGCTCTGAGGGGTCCTGTCACCATGTAGACCTGGCTGACCTTGAACTCCACTTCCACCTCTTCAGCTTTTCTGCTGCTGGGATTAAAGGCCAGGGCCACATCTCCATTTTATTTTGGTGGATATTTTGGTTTTCAATTTTTTTTGTTCGTTTTTGGTGTGTGTGTGTGTTCTCTTCTGAGGAGGGCCTCACTGGACCCTCTCGTCAGCAATCTCAGCCTCCTACTGGGACCACAGGTCTCATTTTTTTGTTTTTTTTGGGGGGGGGTTATTTTTGTGTGGTTGTATTGTTTTGTTGTTTCTTCAAGGCAGGATCTCACTGTGTAGTTCTGGCTGTAGTGGAACTCACATTGACCAGACTGGGCTCAAACTCACCTTTCCAAGAGTGCTGGAATTAAAGGCATGCCCTCTCTGCCCGGCCCACAGGTCCCATTTTGAATCTCCCTTATGCTATCAGTTTGGGAGTATGACAGTGGATGGAATAGAGTGTCAGGCCCAACGGCTTCGCTGTTGGCTCCCCTCAGCTCTATAGAGGTTTGAGACTGACCAGGTTGGGAACCAGATAAGAGTATGGTTCTGTGAGAGGTGGGCTGAGTTTAGGGAAAGTCAGGATTCGACTCTGGGACCAGGTTGAGCTCTGTAGGAGGCAGAGCTTGGAAAGGGGTGGACCTTGGGAAGGAAGGGGGAGGGGCAGACACCGCAGGACTGTCTCAGAGGGGTACAGTCCACCTCCAAGATTAACCTTCAACTATTTTGTTGTTTTGGTTTGGTTGTTTGGTTTTTGCTTGCTTGCTTTTGGTCTGTTCCTTATGCAAAGAGTGTTCACTTTCCAGGTGCAGATATTTACAAAAGCCCTCTCTGGACTCGGCAGGTAAACTTCTCACTGCCAAGGATGACGACCTTTGATATGCAAGTCCTGCATGGCAGAAGGAGAACAGACTCTCACAAGTTCTCTGACCACACCACACATACACACATCATACACACACACATCACACACACACCACACACACAACCCCCTCACACACAAACCCACACACCACACACACACCCACCACACATACATACCACACATGTCACCAGGGCCCAGGAAAGCTTAAGCAAAGCTGGGACTCTGGAGGAGTAGGTTGATTGTGTTAATGGACTTAGCAAGATATTTTTATTATGGGTAGGACCATTTCCTGGACAAGGCACCCTGAACTGTTCAGGCCTCATTCACTGCTCTGAGGCCCTGACCACGCCCACACAGAACCGTGACCCAAGACAAGCCTGGTCTCCCTTACGCTGCTTCTGTCAGAGGACTTTGTCACAACAGGAAAAGACCAGGAAATTTCCTCAGAAGGCCACACAGGAAGCAGCCATGCTGGAAACAGAAAGACCTGGAGGAGCCAGTCACTGTGGAGGTCAGGTCAGAGAACACTGGCTGGAGAGGTCCTCTGAGGCTCCAGAATTGCAGCATACTTCCTGGGGGCTGGGGCTACTGGGCCCTTAGCACCTACCCAGGCACTTACTTCCAGACCACCAGGCTAAAGACTCCCCGGTGGTTGCTGCAGGATGGCCTCAGAGCAAATGCACCAGCTACAGGCCCCTGGGGTACAGTTACACTCGGAGCCAGCCGGAGCGCTCTGAAACACAAGTCCCAACGGGACCATGTACTGACCACATCCTCAACAGTGTGTGTCACCCAGTGACAGCAGGGACAGGTCCGCTCTGGGCCACCTTGGCTGTTTTTCATGGTGACTCTGGGCGGCTTCCCTTTATCTGACTTTTATCTTTTGGATAAGAAAACTGAGGCACAGGCTCCACACACCGCAGGGCAAGGCATTAACCAACCAGACACACTGTCTCCAGACACAGTCTTTTTAATTTTTGCCAGTTTTTTGAGTTGAACAGATCGTGGTCTTTGGAAATCCTCTGTCGGTCATGATAAGACACGGGCACAGCAGCTCTCTCTTCTTCGGGAGAGGTGTCCATTGCTCTGAGCTCGGTTGCCAGCTTGTTGGGGTTTAAAACCAGACTGAGTTTAATTGAGAAATGAGTTTCTAGATGAGGTTAATTGGTGTGGGAAGACCAGCCCTACAGTTGGGCAGCACCATTCTGTGGGCCGAGGTCCCAAAATGAATACAAAGCAATCTGAGCAGAGGGAATCTCCCACTTCCTGCTCCCTGCCTACATATGTAAGGCAAATTTCTCCCACCCTTTTGCTTTACCTCTCTCTGCCATGGTGGAACGCACCCCCCCCCTTCCAAGATCCCTTCTCCCTCCTGTATCATGCCAGGGATCCTAAGTGAGAAATGTGTCACTGAAAATTGGTTCTAAGGGGTGAGTAGTGGCTGGAATGTCCCCGGACTGAAGAGCTGGCTGGGCAATTAAGAGTAGTTACTGCAGCACCAGGCATAGCAGTGCACACCTTTAGTCCCAGCACTTTCGAGGCAGAGGCATGCAAATCTCAGAGTTCAAGGCTCTGGACAGCTAGGGCTAAATAGAGAAATCCTGTCTCAAAAGAACAAAAATCAAAACCAAAACAAAATATTGATTGCTGCTCTCGAAGAGGACCTAAGTCTGATTTCCAAAACCTACATGTGGCTCTCATAACCATCTGGGAGATGCTTGCAGTTCGCACACATACCTGCAGGGCACACACATATCTGCAGGCAAAACACTGATACTTTTTTTTTAATGTCCCTTGTAGTCTCTAACATTTGAATACTTGGTCCCCAGTTGGTGTGGGGAGGTTTAGGAGGTGTGGCCTTGGAGAAGAAAATATGTCTCTAGGGACAGGCTTTGAGAGTGAAAAGCCTCACTCTTGCTTTAGGCTAGTGGTTGAGAAACAAGCTCTGGTCTTAATGTGCGTACCAGCCGGACTGTTCCTTGCTACAACATCCTGAATCCTTATCCCTCTGGAACCCTAAGGCAAAATAAACTCACACTTCCTTAGGTTGCCTTTGGTTACGGTGTTTTATCACAGAAACAGAAAGGTAATTAATACAGGACTGCTGTGATAAATCAGTTGTGGCTCTTAGGCTTTCAAACTGTTTTGTGGGAGGAATGTGGAAGAGTTTGGAAGTTTGGGCTAGAGATGCTTTAAATACTGTAAGCAGAGCTCATGGGGAGTTAGAAAAACTGGAAAGCCGAAAGGGATCCAGGCAATGGAGGCCTGGCTAATGAGGTTCCCAAGAAAAAGACCTCTGTCAGGAACTCAAAAGGGACCATTTGTGTCATACTCAGAGAATCTAGATGCATTCTGCCCATGGCCTGAAACTCCAAATGAAATGGAATTTAAACATTTATTATGTGGGAAGGGAGGGTGCCCACAGAGGCCTGAGGCATCAGAACCCCGGGAGCTTGAGCTATAGGGGACTGTGAGCCTCCCAGTGAGGCTGCTGGAAACTGAATTCGGGTCCCCTGCAAGAGCAGTACATGCCCTCAACTGCTGAGCTGTGTCTCCAGCCCCTGGAGTGGACTCCACAGCCATGTCTCCAAAGGATTACCCTATGGTAAAGGTCTCCAGGCTTTGGTACCCAGGTAATTCTCCCTCATTGTGACCATGTACCTCACACATTCTCATCAGGCTGTCAAGTGAGCAAACGTTGTAACCTACTTTGAAGTTTCACTCATGACTGCTGCCTTGTTTAACACTGACAGTGATAGTGTTGCAAGATCAGAACCAACACCATCTTGAGAACAGGCCTCCATTCGGTGATGGGGGGCAGGGCTGAACTCAATCCCCAAAAATGTGCTGTGACAGCAGAGTTCAAAGCAAACACCCCAGACACAGTCAACAGGAGGCATGGTAGTAAATGTTAACAAGAGCCAGATATTTCTGCAGATATCCCATATCTTGCCATAAATTCTGTCAGCATTCTATAACTGTTAGCAGTTTAGCGTCTATAGCCTGACCAATAATTTTAAAAGATTACACCATCCTATGTCCTCTTATCCAATCCTAGAACACCAAGACATATAGCTCCCTGCTTGTGGTTTTTCCCTATCCATGCCCTTTGTAATCAAGGCTTCAGGCTTCCTTTTTCCCTCGCTGAAGTCTGCCTGGGCTTGAATAAAGAAACTTTTGTATTTGCATCAAGAAGTCGGCTCCGTGGTCTTGTTGGGGGTCTCGTGGTACAACAGTGTTTCTGTCCAGGAAGTTGCAGTATTTTACAAGTGGAGTGAGGGGACCGTTCGAGAACTTAAAAAGCCAAGCTTTGTTACCCCGAGGAAATTTCACTATCTGTGCTCTTTGAAGTAGAATCTGATTCATTAGAATCTGTAGGACCCAGCCCACTGGCCGGAAAGATAAGGCCATCTTGTCAAAGTACAGAACTGACCTTGTATTAAAGTCTCTCTTCCTTGAGACAAAGATCCCTCAGATCAGAACTTGCTCCTTCTGTTCCTCTACCCTGGACCACTGTAGCATCTACCCAGAGTGGCTCTACAGAGCTCATTTCCAGAGTCAATCCTTCTCTGCGTAGTCTACTGAAGGACTCACCATTGTCTCTATCTTATGTGGAGGCTGGGTGAGTGAGTGGTAGACTCATTTGGCAGAAGTACTGTTGACAGGACGACACACAGGCTTCGGCATGGATTCTGCTCAGCGCTCTCATCCAGGTTCACAGTGGCAGAGAAAAGAGCAGGCTAGGAAAGATGGGCACCCAAACGTACAGTTTCCATAAGGCCAGTGCAGATGTCAAATATCTGCAATCGGTGAAGAGGTTAGCATCATTAAATACCTGGTGCAGATGCTCTGCCCTAAAAAAAAAAAAAAAAAGGTGCCCTGAAGGCAAAACTCCACCCATCAAAGATTGTCTTGTGAAAATCAAAAAACAAAGCAAAGACCTGAACTGAGAACTCATCTGGAGAGTTTCTTGTTCATCAAAGGCTAGAGAAATGTTTCCTCAGGAAATATCCAAGGAAACTTGTCTAGACATTAGTCTCCAGTTGACCCAGCCTCCGCCCCAAACTAGCATTAGAACATGGCAGCGAAGTCATGTGACATCTATTTTGCAGGCATGAAAGATGCAAGATTGGGGATGGAGGGGTCATGGAGTCTTGTACCAAAGTTCCAGAGAGTCACTCAGACAATGTGTGGCAGGGTGTCTGAATCCCTGCATAGAACAACCCCTGAGAGGCCACTGCGGGAAGCTGTACAGTGGTAATGAAAACTGCAGAATGATGGGAGGTACAAGGACTAGGAGTCACCCTCTGAAGGAAACTGTAGCCATAGAGTGGTGCTAGCCCTGGAGAGAGGTCATGTTTGCGTAAGCATCAGAGCTGAAGTGGGCCCGGTCCAGCCCTGTAAGTTCAGGTGATTCCATTGTGAGTCCCAGATTACTGGACTTTAAAAGATCTGATTTTTCCCTGCTGGGTTTTAGTCTTGCTTTTATCTAATTATCTTTTGTTGTGCCCTATGCATCCCTTTTGGAATGGAAATGAATATTCTGTGCCACTGTATATTAGATACATGTAACTTGTATTTTACAAATCTCATAATTAAAAGATTACACCTTGAGGGCCGGATGAGACCTGGGCTTTGGTATTCTGAACAATGTTGGAATAGTTAAAGGCTTTGGAACATTTTGTTGAATGTATCTTGTATTAGGTAACGGCCATGAGCCTTATAGAGACAGGGGATGGAAGGTATAGCTTAAATGTGACCTGTTAGGACGTCAGGTTGACAAAAGGTGAATTTGTGAAGGCAAGATTGTCACCTTGATGGAATTTAGAATTATAATGGGGGTAGATAAACCCTGTGGGCACATCTATGAGAAAATTCCTTGAAGAGGCTATCTGAGGTGGGAGGTAGGGGCAGGCACTAAACGTGAGCCACACCAGTTCATGGGCTGGGTCCCGAACTGGGTAGAAATGATAACTGCAGTGAACAGTCAGGGCTCACTGCTTCCTGACTGTGGATACAATGTGACCAGAGAGGTGCCTCATCCTGCGGAGCACCCAAGGTCTCTCCACTGTAGCAGACTATCTTCAGACTGCACACCAGGGCCCTCCCTCTCGTATGCTGCCTCCAAGACGGCCACTGACTCACATCTATGAGGAAAGTAACAGATATACTCCTCCCTCTCTCTCTCCCCTCAGACTCTTGGCAATCCTCCTGCCTCAGCCTTCAGAGTACTGGGATCACAGGCCTGAGTCACCATGCCTGGCCAGAAATGTACTCTCAAGGAAAAGCTGGGGGGTGACACTCATTGTGTGTCATCAAGACAGTTGTCTTGTTGCTTTGCTATGAACCAGCTCTGCCTTCTCCTGTCCCCTTTATCCAATGTAGCTGCTGAGAATCCAGCCATCACACCTTCTCTCCTAGTCATGGGGAAAAAGAAGCGAGAATGGAAGGAAAACATAGCTACCTACCAACCATTAAGGAAGGGTTCTGGAAGCTTCTTGTTGAACAGAGAACTTGGGCACAACCACCTAGATTGGAGGCTGGAAAATGCCTTTATTCTAGGTGACCAATTGGCCAGCAAAAATCAGACTTTTTTTCCTATGATGAAAAGAAAGTGCATTTTGCAGGGACACATACGATGACCTCTGCCCCAGTATGGGGGCAGGTTTGCATGGCTTTCTTGGCCATTTTTATCTTTGCCTAAGAATTATTTTCTCCTTTACCTTTCCCACGGTGTCATCTGCACTTCAAACACACTTGAGGAGAAACCTCTACCCTCTCAGCAATCTGTGAGAACAGACCTTGGCTCTGAGTCTGTGTCAGATAAGTGAGGGGCACAGAGGCTGCTCAGCTCAGGATCTGTGTGGGCTGAGTCAGGGGCTACCCTGCCCTGACATGCGGCAGACCCTGATAGGAACCGAGAGCTCAGATTCCCGTTTCCTGACTGACTCAAGGCCAAGGCCACAGCCTCTGTGCTCCAGCCAAGTACCCTGAGGAAAAACAGATCTGCTAGATTCCACCCCCATCCTCCTTGGTCAGCCTGATGGCTCTATCATGTCACCCACCTTCTTCTGGACAGAGTGTCATATGTGGGCCACTCATTTCTTCATTCAGCAGCTCCACATGTAACTAAAGACTAGTGAGATCTTGAGTCTCCTCTATGCCAGGCCAAATGACTATTTGTTTTTAAGAGTTCTTTGTGCACCAGGGTTTCCCAGTCTTTGAAAATGGCAGCATTTTCCAGGGAGTCAACTTGCCTCTTGGAAAGTCGCTCCAAGTGGACCCCAGCCTCCCCAGATGGAGTCTGGACATCTCACACCATCTCTCTCTCACCTCTCCCATCTGCATCCTGTGCTTCTACTGATGTGACCTGTGGCTTCATCAGACCTAGAATCAGAGCTGTTTTCCAGCTTTTCCCAGTTTTCCACTGTCTTCAGGAGTGGGAATGACATTCAGATATCGTGGTGCTGGAACATGGCTATAAGTCACACAGGACCCACTAAGGGAGTTCCAGGATGCTGCCAGAGCTGCCCTTGGCGTTGTCTTATTCTTCCCCCTTAGCCATCCCAACAAGCTGGGTGCCTCCCAGAGAGCACCATAGCCAAGGCCAGGACATTCAAGGACATCCAGGGGAAACCCTGGTCCCTCTCGCCTCAACACTCCTTCCATGCTGTGAGGGGACCTGGGTTACTCATCCATTCCTAAACCACTCCTAGCAAGGTGGGGTAGAGCCACCATGTAGGGCTTGGCCCAGCTCAGATGCCACAACAGTGTGTTGCTGGGATATATACAGTGAGACACGGAGGTTCAGGGAACCCCAGTGGGAGAAGAGCATTACCAAGAGGCTACGAAGTCAAGCAGATGAAGAATATAACCAAGCCATGCCCAGACTGACTTGGTGTTTGAAATGGCCTAGAAGACAGTTGGGGATGCCACGGCCACCTAGGGAAAGGTGATATGGCTTAAACCCTTGGGCCCAAGGCTTCCTAAAAGAGTCAGCTGGACCCTAAAGGGATCGCTCTTCTGGGAGAATTTCCTGGGCGGTGCTGCAGCATAAGATCTGGGGAACAAAACTAGAGACAGGGGTGACCATCAACAACTGTTAGAACTTCTGAGAAGGTAGCACTAGGCGGCTGAAAGCCACTCTGGTCTGGTGACCTGCGAGCTGGCGGTTTATGGGTGGTATTTAGAGCCCAGGGACTAAGGAACAGAAAGCCAAAGAGTGGCAGCTGAGTGCCCTGCGCATCCAAATACCAGCTGCATGGAGCTGCACACAGGCAGTAAAAGCACTAGCAGGCTCAGCCATACTGAAGGAAGAGGAGTCTTTCTCCAGGGCGCCTCCCTCACCAGGCGGCAGAGTCCCCTTCCCACCTCTCTGTGTTGCTCTTTTGTAGTCTTTGGTTTATTTTTATTATTATTATTTTTTTTTTGGACAAGCTAGCATAACCCGCATGTGGGCAGTGCCCTCAGGCAGCTTGTTGGAGCTGCCCCGCTCGCTGCACCTAGGGACAAGCACCTCGGCTCTCAGGTCTTCATTCAACTCCACACCACAACTTGGCCAGAGGACATAGCTGGCTCCATTTCACAGATGTGCAAACAAAGGCTCTTGAGCTCAGATGGGCAATCCCAACCCCCATGCCTCCCTTTGCAGATCATCCTGGCAGGTCAGCCAAATCCTTGCTTCCCAACCTAGCGAGTGGCTTCCTCTGTTTATGTGAGAGGGGACAGGAGGGGCAATCAGGCCTGAGGAGGTCTAGTGTGGTGGAAGACAGGAAACTCAGCACCCTGCTTAAGGCATTAGCCAGCATGGCTAAACCCAGGTCCCTAGGGAAGAATCAAAGAGTGCAGTACCTTGAGACACTACCAGCAGCCTGAGAGGCCACCGGTGCAGGCCCCTGCTTCAGGAGCCCATCAAGCCATCAGCACTGGGTCTGAGTGGAGAAGCTGAGAGAGCATGGTGACAGACTGGGGTGGAGGACTGGATGTGGGGAAGAGAGAAGAATAAAAGAGGCCTTAGGCCAAAAGATGCCATGAATCCCACTCTCACCCAGATTTCCTACAACAGAGCGATCAGCAACACCCTTTCATTCCTATGGCTCCAGGAGACTGGACTGTGCTTCCCGGGATGGCGTTCCCAAAAGGCCATCTGCTGGAACTCAGGGCTCCAGGCACCAATCTTCAAGTGTGTGGGAGACATGAGCTCAGAGGTGGCCACAGAAAAGCTATTGCCAGGGGCAAAGATCCTGCCTGTTTCCTTCAGACTTCTCCATTTCAAAGGTCAGCTAGGATGGGTGGCTGAGGTTCAGTCTCCTCTTTGAAAGCCAAGGAGCCTTTGAGCTCTGTAACATAGACGGCCATGCCCTTTATTCCACTGGGAAGGACAGGGAAGGTGTCCCACAGGCTTCCAACTGTCTCATCCCTCACCTCCCCTCGAAGTCACAGGCTAATCCCATCTAGCTCCTAGGTCCTAATACTATCCTCTCCTCCACCTCTACCTGGGGCATGGCCTTCAAAGCCATCTACTCCTGACCAGACACCTAAATGTAAAAGGGGGCTCCCAGCCTATGGCCATACCCTCTTCCTATGTGTGGACCACCCGAATCATCCCACTCAAGTCTCCTCACCCCAGGTCTAGCCTCAAGGTGGCTGCATATCATGGAAGTAAATATTGAGAAGTCAGAAATCAAGCTAACAATCTGTTATAGCACCCCCAACCCTTTGATAAGTACACCCCAGCAGGGCCTGACAGGCCTCAGATTCAAATTGACAGACTCCCTGATGCAGTGGCCAGGGTAAAGGAGACCCTAATTCTTAGCCTATAGATACCTTTTCTCCCTCCCAGCACATCCCATAACTTAGGAGACACGTGTTGACTCACACATACCCAGCCCTCTGTACATCTGCCCTGGGTCATTGCACCCACAGAGGACAGCCACACAGATAGATGGGCGCAGGCCTTCCTTGGGAGGATAAACCCTGGATGTGGGCCTGAGGCCAACTGAGAGACTGTCCTGGGGGTCCTGGGCCTTTCAAGAGTGGTCAAGTGTAGAAGCTCTGAGAACACGCATGTTGGTGCTGTGGTGAGGAGCTGGGGTGGGATTGGGCCCATGCGATCCCTTCTTGTGTACACAGCCTGGGTGAGGGCCATGCTTGACCCAGGAGACCCGATGCTGCCCCCTTTTCCCAACTCAGGATCATGATGCCATGTCTGGACGCATTGGAAACAGTGAGGAAGCTGTCTACCTCCTTCTGGTGCTTTCTAGAACCGAAGGTGGCCCTCCCAAACCTTAGTTTTTTGTCTCATCTTTGGGTAAAGATCCTAAGAATTTAATCTTAGAAGAATTTTAAGCAACTTGAGTCAAGGTCCAGAATCCAAGACCCAGGGCTGTCACAGACTATCACTCTGTGACTTGTTGCTGGCCTCCAGACTGGCACATTCTGTAAGGCCGTCCCCTCTAAAGGGATGTCAGAAAGAAATTATATAGAAGAACAAGAAAAGCCTTGGGGTCAAATGAGGTAGGCTAGCTCAAAGAAGCCACCTCAGACCTTGCATTGTCTTCCCCTCTCAAGGCATAGCAGAGCTGAAGGGCAGGAGGCATCGCCCCTATCCTGCAAGGGCCCCCAGAAACCACAGAGGTCCAAAAACTTGGCCAAACCTTCCATAGGGCCAGGGCTGGGGCTTCGTGTCTGTAGATCATCAGGTGGCCTCTGAAAGATCTGAACTGTTTGGTTCTACCCTAGGTCTCTAAGGCGCCTAGCTTCCAGATCCTGGCAGACAGGCAGAGTCAGGCATGGGCTCCATTTTGTGTTTGGGCCTCAAGTTAGACCAGTCATTGGTTGGCCACGCCCATAAGTCCTGAGCCACCTAAATTATACACAGCCCTCTTGCAGGCAAAACAGGAAAACACGGCCCACAGAATTAACTAAGCAGAGCTCACGGGGCTCACAGAGACTGAAGAGGCCCTCTGCATGCATACTGCTCTTATTCAGCTTGGGATTTTTGTTGGACTCCAAAAAGTGAGAGAGGGGCCGTCTGTGACTCTTTTGCCTGTGTGTGGGACCCTTTTCCTCCTACTGGGTTGCTTTGCCCAACCTTGATATGAGTTTGTGTCTAGTCTTTTTGTATCTTGTTATGCTGTGTTCAGTTGATAACCCCGGGAAGTCTGCTCTTTCCTGAAGAAAAAAGGAGAAAGTGGTTTTGGAAGAGAGGGGAAGTGGGGGGTGACTGGGAGAAGGGGAGGCTGTGATCAGATGTACAGGAAAAAAGTTTTTAAAAAAACAAGAGAGAGAGAGAGAAAGGAAGCCCTACACTGTAGCCACACCCCTGCACAGGAGTCTCTGGTTTACCACCAGCTGCCCATGGCAGCCATGATCCTGGTGAGGACAGTCAGGGGGCCTCAGGGTGAACCAAGGGGAGAGTAGTATAGTATCTACCACAGCCCAGCTATGTGCAAGTGTAACCCCTGCCTGAGTGTGTCTCCCAGGCAAACCGTCCACCCTCTGGTCTTTCCAGAGTCCATTCATGCCAAATCAACCAGAGAAGTTTGCTGTCTGCAACACAATAGGGCAGGTCCCACTGTCCTGCCCGGCTAGGTCAAGACTCAGGCTATGAACCCTGTACGTATCCAGAGGGGAGGGGTGCCTTCCCAAAAGAAGGGCCTGTGGGGGAGGGCAGATGGCTGGAGGAGGTCAGGAGAGGAACATTGACAAGCTAGGCCATCCTGCGTCGTCGCTCTGTGCTTACTGCCCCTGTTAAACTCATGCATGTGTGAACTTGGCAGGATCCCTGGGGACCAAGGACAGTCCTCCAGAGACTGTTTTATAGGAGCCCAAGACAGAGGATGGAGCTGCAGCTGAGTAGAAGGTGGACCAGCCAACTTGTTGCGGAGGAGACCACCACTGGTGTCCCACTCAGGCTGCTGCTTGGGCCTCAGGGAAGATAAGGAGCCCCAGGACCCAGGCCTCTCTTGGAGGCCATAGGAACAAGCCCGGGTCCTTTACGCATAGTGTAGGGTTGGGCAAGGCAGGGTTAAAATAAAAAAGTGCCTCTTCTGAAATGCAAGGACATGAGTGCAAGTGAGCCAGGAGTCTAGACCCTTCTTCATTCTGGCCCAGGCTCACCTTCCTGTGGTTAACAGGCCTGTGAGGAAACAGGTTCGGACGAGGCCTAGGGAGGAGAGGCACAGGGCCTACAATTCCCAGCTAACACTATAGATGAGGCCCAGAGGAGAGCCAGAACCCATAATGAGGAAGAATTTGAAGAAAACTTGAACCGGCAGGTCACACACAGGAGGAACAACAAAATGTGAGGCTCTTTCGGGAAGAAGAGAGTCTTTGGGCCTTTGCTTGGGGATGCGCCTGAAGGAGGCCCCGGGAAGTTCAGGTACAAGGCATCAAACAGGCACTGGCAGTTTGCAGCTGGAGAAAGGCCCAGGCCCAGGGGGAGCTCAGCAGGACCCCGACAACTCAAGGGCTAGGAAGTAGTGATGCTCAGGGTGAGATCCTACCATAACGGCCTAAGGATGGCTTCCCCAGGCTGTGTGAGGTCTCTCAGAGGGGGTTTTGAGCCAAGGGGCTCAGGGCCTTGAGGCAGGAGACAAAGGTTAAATGGATAAAGTGTACTCAAAAGAGAAAGGAGCTCCTCACCCTCCGGGTGAGGCCTCTCACCAAGCGAAAGAGGGATTTGACACAATACAATTTACTGTGAAGAAGGCCCATCTAGACAATGAACCTATCACATACTTCAAATAAAAACAGGACAGGAGGCAGGCAGGCACGTGGCACACAGACATAGATGCAGGCAAATGCCCATACACTAAAGCCCCAGTGAACCATGGGTCAGGGCTACAGTCTCCCTGCCCCCTCTCCACACTCTGAAAACACTTGACACTCACACAATGAAGCACAAGCATCTCCGCTTTCTTGTGAACTTGACCCTGTGACCCATGGCTTCACAGGGTCCCTCAGAAACCACCAGAAGCCACCGGAGGACCTCATTTTTGAAAAGAAGAAAGTTCTTAAGAAATACCTTGAACAATGTAACTTCAGAACTTACTAAAATCGTATCTGTGGGTCGGAAGCCCAGAATGTATAAACTATCTGGTTTCTCTCTCTCCCTCAACACCCATGCTTAAATTTATACTAAAACCTTTTTTTTTTTCCTCCTCTCCACCTCACCCCTGAAACAAGATCTCATCTATCCCAGGCTGGCCTTGAACTTCCCATATAGCCGAGGCCTCTGGTGGCTACAGAGTGCTCGAATTCAGGCATGCGCTGGCTGTCACGCCCGGTGCTAGGGATTGAACCCAGGCCTTTCCCTGTGCTAAGTAAGCACTCTACCAACTGAGGCACATCCCCAGCCCTTACGACATTAATAAGCTCCAGCCCTACTTTTTGCTGACATATCCTGACGTTCTTTTCTGCAAGAATCTGGGCCGCACCCAAGTAGAAATCTCTGAGAGGAAACGTCTCCGATTCTAGGCATCAATTCTGCACTGTCTTCTAACCGCCACTAACAACAGCAACATCCTCACAGGGGCTAGCTCAGTCTTGGGAGCTCACTTAAAAAAAGGTCTTCAGTGATCCAGCCTGAGTGGTGTGGGGCACACTTCTGACAGGATGGATACAAAGCAGTTGGAGAAATAGGAGCCTGGGGAAGCCAATTGCCTCTGGGAGGCAAGCATTGAGCTGTTAAGCATTTGACTGTTAAGCCTGAGGCTGCCACGCCTATCATGGTAACCCACATTCTGGAACCTGTTAGGAAGTCTTGGTTCCTCCAGTCAGGGATGGTTCACAGCTATTAGGAAAAGGTGGCAGATGGAAAAGAAGTGATTAGGGCTGGGGATGGGTGTCCAGGCCAGGTCTAGAGCCAGCCTGGCAGGAGCCAGGAAAGTGGCCTGGGATAAACCAGGCTTCATGATAACCGTCTATGGCAACTTTCCTTCTGCTGCCCAATGTGACTCCCTGGGGGTGTGCAGAGGGAGTCCAGAGCCACAGACATGGCACCAGATCATGGCGCTGAGAGACTTCCAGGTTCTTGCGACAGTGTGAGATGGGAGAAATGCATTGCATCCCAACATTCCCTGCTAGGCACTCGATGGCATGGCCTACTCGGCTCTGTTAGCCAGGAAAAGACACGAGGAACGTGAGACACCGGGGTTGCAGTCAATGCAAACTTTGGCCCTGTTGTTTTAAATAAGAAATTTATTGCAAATATAGAAATTGATTCTCTCCATACAGGAATTTCCAAGGTGAGGAAAACGATTTCGTGCCATTCAGTTTAAAACAGGAAAATTGGTGGGAGAGGCAAACGGAAAGAGGAGAAATAAATGAAGTTACCCCCAAAAGAAGAAAAGGAGAAGGTCCAAGGCCCCCAGGAGGAGGCAAGTTCCGTACACAGCGAGGGGTCACAGGTTCAGAGTCCAGGGCCCCCGAGCCCAGCTCTGCAGGGCTCAAACCAGGTGCCAGGCCGCCGTGCCTCTGGGGACTGGCAGCTCCTGAGGGATGGGGGCGGGGAGCAGGGAGGAGAGGTGGCCATCACCGCCGAACCCCACCACAGCCCTGTGCTTGCCTGGCATGTGAGGGAAGGAGGAGAAGGCCACCCCTGTGGGTACCTCAGGGGGCAGCTGGCATCTGGGGGGGGCCACTGAGGCAAGTAGAGAGATACTGTTCTTAGATGGATGTAGGACATGGAAGGTATCAGTGTGTGACATGAGCAGGGACACTGGGAGATGATACCCTCTCCTGGCGCTGAGGGGGATCCCAGAGAGTAATAAGCGTTGTCAAAGAGGTGATGTCACCTACAGGTAGCTAGACACCCAATAGTCCCCCATACTTTCTCCCACCCACTCATACCCTGGAGAAGAGGTCGTCAGCCATGTCAGGACCTGCTGGGGAAGAGTGATATGGTAGCCAGAGAAGAGGCTTGGAGACAGCCAGCCAGTCAGCGGGTCTAACACCTCCCTCTTAGAGCATTGGCTCTTCCTGTTGCCTGTCATCTCCTTGGAGGGACGAGAGACCACCTGCCCCTCCCTGCCCCATCCACCCATTTATTCTCTGGGGGGGCCTAGCACTGCTGGGGAGTCTGCAGTTTTGGCCCCTCATGAACTGGGAGGTCAGGAGGGAGGCCGCTTCGGTTCCTGTCTGTTCCTCTCTGGGCCTGTCTAAAGGTTTTCCTTCTCCTGTGCCTCTGCCCACTTCAGCTTTTCTGGGCTGTGGGCACAGAGGGCCATGGGCCAGCCCCCGACAGCACCGCAATCATTAACTGTCCGTCTCCCCTTTGCTGCCCAAATCCTCCTAAGCTGGCCAGGGCTTTCCCTGGCTACCTCCCTGGACAGTCCCGCTGGCCCTGCATAGATTGCCTCCAGAGCTTCTTGCTCTGTACTCAGTCGAAAGGCCTTGGTGACAGAAGGACCCTTTCCTAGGAAGTGACAAGTCTTGAACCCACTAAGACTAAGCTTTGTAATTTCCCGAAGGCCACATGTTCCAACACCCAGATGACTCCATGAAACCCCGACTCCTCGTCTGTGCCCCTAACCATAGCCTGTCCTCAGACCTCACCCCGAGACTTCATTGCCAGTACAAAACCAAGAGCCTCTCTTGGACCCAGGGAGTTAAGGATGTATTTTTGTCTTTTGTGACTTTAACTTTTTCCCAGGAACAAAGCATCCTAGATAGTACACAGGACATGCCAGAGAGAAAACTCCAAGGGCCTACCCTGAAGGACAGGCCAGGGCAGCTGGAGGGCTGGACCAGGGGACGTCCCTATGCCTTGGACCCTTGCTCTGTCTCAAAGATCCCTGCGGCCTGAGCCCTACTGTTGAAATGGCCCCTTGAACATCCCCCTGAGTGGCATCTGAGGTTTTAGGGTTATCTTCAAGGAGAAATAATGACCACATAATGAGGACAGAGCTCAGTCCACTGTGGGGACCCTCCCTGGGCATGACAAGACCCACTCTCCTCCTGCAGGGTCCCAAGCCCCTCACTGGGCTTCCTGTACTCAGTATGCTGTGAGGCTGGCTGAGGTGCCAGAAAAGGTGCCTCCACAGAGGGCCCCAGCTTCGTCTCCAACGGGAGACAAGGATCTTCCACCCCCAGCCCCTTCCACAAGAACACTCCTGAGACTGTCTTCCATGGTGGAGAGGTGGGAGGAAAGGACCAGCAGACCAGCAGGAGGGACAAGACAGAGATGGGAAGGGGTGACAGGGATGATGGACAGCGGGCAGCATTCATGGGTCCAACGCCCCAGAAAGATGGAGAAAGGATATGAGGAGGGAGGGGCTATGTGGTGGCACCTGGGTCTTCTGCAGAGCTAGGTCTCCCTGGATTTCAAGAGCTGCTCGGATCACATGGAGGGAACGAGGTGGGGGGGGGGGGTGGAGAGGAGTCTGGACAAATTGACACATACACGACAGATGTTTGCTCAGAAAAAATACAGTAAAATCGTCATGCAAAGATAACAGGGGTCTGCTTACTCA
Organism: Sigmodon hispidus; assembly: GCA_004025045.1. Classification (NCBI taxonomy): domain Eukaryota; kingdom Metazoa; phylum Chordata; class Mammalia; order Rodentia; family Cricetidae; genus Sigmodon; species Sigmodon hispidus. The sequence continues at coordinate 11,103 of PVIH01009291.1, read as the reverse complement.
CCCCCACCCCCGGCCTCTCGGCCTGCCTGCTATCCTCAGGGTTGTTAGGTGTAGGGTGGGGTGAGGGCAGGTTTGTGGATGGGGAAGCTCTGCTCTTCACATCCGGGCTGGCCAGTTCCGTCCTCTTCCCCAGGAGAACAGTCTTTTTTTTTTTTGTTTGTTTTTTGCAAATGTGACCCCTGAGTGAGCCCTAGGCTCGGCCCACCCCAAAGTCGATGTGATAGAGGCCAGCTGAGTCAAGTCTCCCCACCCCAGTCCTTCCTTGTATCCCACACCCCCCAAGAATAGCCCTAGCTTTTCTGGTCAGAGCCCTCACAGGTCAAGTGAGATGCCACCCCATTCCCTCCCTCATTCCACAGTCATTCTCTACTCCCATCTCAAGAAGCCCAAAAGAGTGACAGGTGTGAGGAGTCTATGGAAGGGTTGGGATAGAGCGGAGAAGGTTCCTCCCTATCTCAATGTCAAGACAAAGGGCACACGGACAGGGGCAGAACTGCCTAGTACAGCTGTTCCCATGCCCCACAGGTCCACTGCCTACTCTAGGCAAAGACAATGCCTAGTCTCAGGATGCCAGAATAACCTCCAGGGCTTCTCGCTGGAAGCTCCTGGCTCTTGAGAGAACCGCAGCCTGGCCAGACCTCCTTCACCACTCTCTGCTGCCACCCACACTGAGAGAACTCCAGAGCCCAACGGTTGGTCAGTTGGTCGCTCTGGGCACCAACTGCCAGGCACTGGGTTGCCATGGCAACAGGCTAGCTAGGGAAGAGGAGGGGCCAGGAATCTGGCCTGCTCCCTGACCAGGGCAGTAGGGGGCACCTCACTGTTTGTGCTTTGATTAGTGTTGGGAGTGGGTCAGAAAGAGAACTGTGGCCATTTCCGTGGAAACATGGGATTCCCTCTAGGCAAGGGGTGAGACAGGGTGAGGTGGGGCAGATGCTTTCCTGGGCAGGCTAAGATGCTACACACAGCAGGGGCCAAGCAAGTGTGAGTGCAGGGTGCAGGGGGAACCCCCACATTCCATATCTTCTCTATGCTGGCCCCACTTGTTTTCTCTCTGTAGTGGGTAGGGGTCCGGGAGAGCCGGAGAAACTAGAGGCTGTGGTACGGAGGCCTGCACACCTGAGATACCAGTGGGGAGCAGGTCTACCCACCATCTCACCCCCAGGCAGCTCCCCGGGGCTACATGGAAGACACTTGAAAGGGGGTGGTGGCATCCTTTGCCTCTGCTTCTGTCTGATCAGGACATTCCTCCCTCCTGACCACTCAGGGCTAGGGACCATAGCCTTTCACCTTGTGGGTGCCCATGGACTTTCTAGAGAAGAAAAGCACCTGCCTGCCTCAGTCCCTAGACCCCTGAGACCACAGCTTTGGAAGGGGTAGTGGGTGGAGAGGGCGGGGCCCAGAGGAGCAGCTGGAGCCGGGGTGGGCCAGTGCCGGGCCAGGAAGCTGGGAGACAGAGCTATACCTGTTGGGTGAGACCCCTGGGGCGTCTTTTCCTCTCAAAGTGGGAGGAGAAGATGCCCAAAGTCCATGTGTCACCAAATCTCCAAGGGAAATGTCCTCGGCTTGGAGGATACCCTCCCTGAACAATATGGTTTGCCTCTACCCCAGTCTCTTCCAGCAACCCGGCTTGAGTCCCAGGCCCCACACCCCTCTGGCCTCTCTCCCCAGCCCAGTGAGTTCCGTGGGCAGCACAGTAATATGACAAGTAGTTTCAGTAGCAGGTTGTAAACTTTAAGGAAAATGTTGGTTTTCCTGTCCGTTATTGTTGGGTGTTGGTTACTTCACAGTCAGGTGGTGGTCAAGTGTGTGTGTGTGGGTGTGTGCGTGCGGGTGTGCGTGTACGTCCACTCCTAGGCCCCAGGGCCCCTTGGTCCGGACCCCTTGGCCTGTCTCCTGCCTCCCGGTCACCCTGGCGGGGCCCATCCCCCCGAGTGCCCCTACCCTCCCCGTCACCTCACCGGTGGGGGAGGAGAGGGTCACAGCTTCTGCTGGGCTGAGACCCCCTTCCAATAATCAAGGATGTCATGCAGGTCCTCATCCTTGGCGAACTGGACCTTCTTGCGCAGGGCATGGCCAGCAGCCATGTATACCTCTTCCCGGTGGTGCTTCTTGTAGGGACGGAAGCGCTCCCAGATCTTATGTGTGCTCTCAGATGAATACTCGGGGCTGGAGGAATACCCTGAGTAGTAATGTCTGGGGGACAGCTGAGAATAAGTGGAATCACGCTTGGACCGGGTCAGCGGCTTGAGGAAGGACACGCGCTGGCTCAGGCTATCACTGCCCTCCTCGTAGTAGAGAGCAGGGAAGCTATGCCGGTGCTCACTACAGTGGTAAGCCGGCTTCACCTCCAGGTGGTGAATGCCGCCACCCCCACCGCTGCTTCCACTGCTACTTGTAGGCACCAGTGGAAGCCGGTCCAGAGGGCTGTTGAGGGGGCTGCCTTTTTCTATATACTTGGAGTCAGCCTTGGCCAGCCCAGTGGTAGCTGGATGGTCCGGCACATCCAGGCTGAAGACCTTGGCGCTCTTGATGGAGCCACTGGATGACACGCTGCAGGTCTTGCGGCTCACCGCGGCATCGGCGCTCAGTTGGCGCTGCAGAGGATGATGGGAGCTCTCCTTGTAGGGGGGTGACAGAAAGCTGGGCCTCTCTAGCGCCCCAGGGGTGGCAGCTGAGGAGGTAGCCGGAGCCGCAGGGAGGGACTGGCACTCGAAGGCCAGATCGGAGTCCCCACCGCCACTGCCACCCCCAAGGAAAGAGGTCGAGTCCAGCTTGAGGGCATCAATACAGTTGTTAATGATCTGGTTGACCTTGTCTACTTCCTTGGCAATGGTGGAGATCTCAGCAGCTGAACCCTGGCCATTTTCAATGTCTGGGAGATCATCTTCAGGCCGGGCGAGATTGTCCCCTGCTGCACCCGTGCGTACCTCAATATAGTTGCCTTTGGTAGCTACCTTGGGTGTTTCCAGTCCAGCCTCCAGCCCCTTGGAGGCGGGTAGCTTCTCTCCGATTATGGAGGGAATAGATGACATGCGGGCCACAGGCAGTACCGGCGGCTCAACCAGCTTCTGGGCAGCGTGCACAATGGAACCGGCATCCACATCGGCGCCATAGCGCATCTCCAAGATAGTCTTCTTCACATTCACAGATTTCTGCTTCTCCTCCTGCATACGCCGCTTGCGCAGGCAGTAGTAGACAGCCCCCAACACAATGACCATGCCAAACAGGCAGCCCAGGATGGTCATGATGTAGTGCGTGGTGGTGGAGGTACTGGGGGCCAGGTCCCCAGGCACAGGGTCCCTCGTGGTGAAGGTCAGACAGGTGTGGTTGAAGCGGCGGCTGTTACGCAACGAGGTGACGCAGAAAGTGTACTCGGTGTGCGCCCGCAGCTTGTCCAGCGTCACGATCTCTTTCTTGTTCTTGAGCGTCATGACATCGGAGAAGTAACTGTTATTGTACTGGACCAGCACATACATCTTGCTGTAAGGGTGCGGGATGATGACAACCAGAGTGGCAGAGGTAAAGGTGACCTGGTGCAGCTTGATGGCAGGTCCGGCAGATGCATCCGTGGTAGATGAGGCTGGTGGCTCCACTGATAAGATCTCATCAGGATTGAAGCCCGAATTCTCATCAGGTTCCCTCTGAGCATCTGTGGAGTAGGGTGTAGGGTGACTCACAGGCCGGGCGAGCATCGAGCCGTTGCGGCACTTGGCCTGCAGGACGGTTATAGCATTGAGGCTATGGTAAGGTCGGGGCACGAGCAGTGGGTAACCAGCAAACTCCCTCGGGGACTCACACTGCAGGCGGTCATAGTTCTTGGTGACATTGTTGAAGACAACGAGCCAGGCCAGGAAGCCGAAGAGATCGCATTCACAGTTGAAAGGGTTACCGGCCAGCTCACACACCATGAGGCTGGCGAGGCTGGCAAAGGTAGCGCCATCAAGACGGCTGAGGCGGTTGGAGGACAGGTCGATGCTGATGAGGCTGGGGCACTCAGAGAAGGCAGTGGGCGTCACCACCTCGATGAGGTTGTGCTGGACAAAGAGGAACTGTAGACGGCTCATGCCACGCAGCATGCCCTCGGTCAGGTTGCTGAGCCGGTTGTAGCCCAGCTGAAGGACCTGCAGGCTCGTCTGGCCCAGGAAGGCACCATCCTCGATGTAGGAGATCTCATTCTTGGTGAGGTTGAGGTCCGTGAGGTTCCCGAAACGATTGAGCGAGGAGTAGAGCACAGCCTTGAGTTTATTCTCATTGAGCCGCAGGTCATGCACAGTGCTGTTGATGTGCTGGGGGATGGTCTCATATGGTGGCTGGTTCTGGCTGCAGATGGCCAGCCACACGTAGCCCTTGTCCCCTTCAATGAGCCAGCAGTCAGCGTGCACAGCACCCGGCTGGCACACGCACAGCAGGGCTGCCGCGCACAGCCCCAGGCGCAGCATGGCCCCTTATAGACCCAGCTGGGGTGGAGGGCCGGAGAGCAGAGGGACCTAGCAGAAAGAGGATGGGGCTGGTGGCACAGTCCTCCCTGGAGCCACCACCATCTTGGGGGTGACTTCCAGCACAGGGGCCCTGGGTACAATGGACACAGCTGGTACCTGCTGGTCTGAAGGGCAACAAGCAGGCAGTAGGCGTTGCTGTGGCTCTAGGTTCCTGCTAGAAACGCAGGTCCCCAGGTTTTGACGATTTTCCTGCTCTTTTTCCTCTTTCCCCTTGGGTTCCAGGATCAGAACTTCAGACAGTTCCCACCGGAGACAGAAGCGCGACACTGGGCGACGGTAAGCAAGGTGGGGGCAGGAAGGAAGAAGCCCATCTGTCACCTAATTCCTAAAAGGTAGCATGAGAGAGAATGACAGATCAGTGTGAGAACCCAGACTCACCCCTCAGATGTAGTGTAGGCCCCCATCCCTCTATTGGAACCAGGAACTCTGCATCAGCAAGGACCCCACGGCCCCTGCTTCCTTTAAGCAAGGGAGGGCTGGGGGGTGGGGGGGCAAGGTGGGGAAGAGAACCAGGGAAGAGTTACAGTTGGGGGGGGGTCTGAGCACCAAGACAGAGAAATGGGTAGGCACAAGTGCAAAGACACTCTCCAGGGCACACCCGGCACACTGTGTCCACATGCAACTGCTGGCCTACACAAAGCCTACCAAACCAAAAAGCCATAGGACACACAGACACACAGACACACACACACACACCTAGCATCTGTGTACATCATAGGCATGTCCACACATCCAGGTGGGCACCCCTAAATCCAGATGAGAATTAAGAAGCCCAGAAAAAAAAAATGCCTCATTCTCCATGCCCAAAGATAAATAATTCATTTGTTGTGTAACTGCTCTTGTTCCAAAAATAATTCCCTTGTCTCAGCTTCCATGGGGGAGGGGAGCAGAACGTGCTGGCGGTGGGCCTCCCATGTGGTGGGGTGTGCCAGGGCCAGGGTCTCTGCGGAAGGAGGGCATAACTAAGCTAAAGAAAGGACAAGAGTTAGAGACCCTAGACATGACCCCTAGCAGTGTATCCCCAAGGACAGCGTGCGGGTCCCAAAGAGGGCTCAGGACTTGGGACCAACATGGTTGAATCCTTACATCTCCCTCCCAGAGTCACAGGCTCGGAGAAGAATGGGCAACAGAGCAGAGTCTGTGCCAGGATCAAGGCCCCTGGGACAGGAGGCCCTGCCTGCACAGCCCGACTGGTTGTATAAATCACTGTCTCTCAGCTACTGCACTGTGTACAGTGTGGGGGAACCAGCCCTTTCCCGGGCCATTTGATAGGAAGCAGCAAGGTGCCGTGGCTGCTCACCCTGAGACACACAGGACAGGTCAGCAGCAGGGGTCACAGCCCACTGCCCATCTGATTGATTCTTTGCTTTCCTCTGAGGAAACCAAACCCCAAAGTTTGCCATGGGGAGATTTGGCTGGGTTGCCTGCAAGCTGGGCACCACCAAGGCTGGCTCCAACTCACACCCTGTGCTTCAGACTCCAGAAAGTGCAAGGGCCCTAGACAGCTGTGTTCCAACAAGGACACAAGATGGTCAGAGAAATACACATTTGTCCAGAGAAAGCCGAAACTGTCCACGAGAGGCCTCCTCCACCTCTGTTCCTCCCCCTGGGAGACTCCAGGAAAGAGTGCTTTGAAAAAAAAAAACCAAACAAAAAAAAAAAACCTGTCTAGACTTTGTGTTAAAGAGAAGCCAGTTTAAAGCTGTGGGCAGCAGAGGAGGACAGGGGAGGGAGAGGGGGACACTGACTAGAAGCTCCGGTAACATACGCTGAGGTGACAGGTGACGAGGTCCAATCTGGGTCACAGGCTGGCTCCATAGCAGAATGGAGACCTTTGAGGCCAGCCTGACACACACCTTTCTTCCCACTGCAGGGCCAGGGTGGGTTGTCACAAGGTTACCCAGGCAGCTGTCAGCTCATCCTCACCTGTACCACACAAAGCTGTCACAGCTGGAGGGTTTGGCTCCTGTGACACATGGCCTCAGTTTCCCCTCCCACCGGCAGACAGATTGCCCCAGAGGGTGTGAAGTCCTTCCATTTTCTGTCTTGAGAAGTAGCAACCAGCCTGTCCGAGAGCCCTCCGTCTGAGGACCACATTGGTGTGCAGGTGCACACGCAGGTGTGCTGCAGGCTCAGTGTGCAGACACAAAGGTGCTAATCTGTGCACTAAGGCAGTGTGCAGGCAGGCACGTGATTCTGAATGTACACGGGACGTGTTCAGCTGCCATCAGCCGTAGGGACCCATGCTGGTATGCAAAAGGGGTGGCAGGCATGGTTCCTGGGGCCTTGGAAAGGAAGGCAATTACCCACCCCCTCTATGCTACTTAAACATGTGTGTACATGTACACAAAACCGGCCACACACAGTCCCTCCCCCAGCTAAGATCTGAGCTAAACCAATATCACCTTAACCAGGGTGAGACTGACGGGAGCCATGCAAGACACCGTCAGGTAGGGAATGAGGAGGGAACAGAAGGGGACCCTGCCCAGGCCCCAGAGTTCCCCCAAACACACAAGGTGACCCTGCCACGGCCCTCTGTCTGCTCCCAGGATGGCTTGGGCTGAGGCCCAGCTCCTACTCTCCCTGTGACGCACAGTGGGGAGGAGGAGGATCCCCCCATCCCGGTGTCCTATGCGTCAGTTGCCCTGTCCTTATGCTGGGCTGTCTGCCCACCACCCGCTGAGGCCTAGTACTGGCTGGGAGAAGGCAAGGCCGCAAGAATGCTGACAGCAGCTCTCAGCCCACCCCACCCCAGCTGCTCACCCTAGCAAGGTGCAGGTGTGCAGGGGGTAGGTGTGAGGGCCTCAGGGGTCAAATAGACAAGGCCGTCCTCCCCAGCTCCCATGAGTGTCCTCCTCAAACCAGGAACACACCTGGCGGGCGGGGAGAACAAAGCCATAGTGATGTGACATAAGCAGGGAGCACCTTCACCAGAGGACTGACCAGTGAGGGAGGGCACAGGCGTCTGCTGCCTACCCCAAGACCCAAGGAGACACATGAGACCAGACTCGGTTAAGCCCCGAAACACATCCTAGAACATGCCAGAGAGAAGACGGAAGTCTGAAGGGGAGCTGCCCAGAGACTGAGATGGTGATGATGTTGAGCCCCAGGGGCAGCTTGGGAGCCATGCAGCAACACAGGCAAGACAGGGCCACATTCCAGACCTGTGCAGCATTGGCAAAGAGCAGGCTAGCCGGCTATAGGCGGTGTGATGTTCCTTCCCATAAATCCTTGGAAAGGAGGGAGAAGAGCCAGCCCCACAGTGGGCACAGGTTCCTGGGTATAGAGTAGGCCGTAGCTGGAGATAGACCGAGCTGCCCGGGCAGTGTTCTGGCTCAGGCTTAGCCTCAGTGGCCAGGCTGACCCAGCTGGGGTTATGGCCCTGCCCTTTGTGAACTCAGAATCCTGGTATCTCCAAAATGAAAAGATGAGCCCAGGCTCAGCTGGATTCCAGGCTTTCCATGAGAGAAACTGGGACCAGGACAGAAAAAGAAACATGGTCCAGGTCCTGTGCAGAAGTGGAGGAGGTCAGACCCAGGACGCAAGGTATCAGTCCCAAGCTCCAGTGGGATCCTCTGCTCTTGGCAAGGGCTCACTCCCTAAAGTATGGGCATTAGCCTGAGCCCTGGCTTCCTCACACTTGAAGCTGAATGGATGTACCCCACGGTCATGATTGTTGCAACAGGAAGTTCCCACAGAGGGCAACCCAGACCTAGAAGTGTAGTTGGTGTAGCTTCTGTCATGACCTCAGCCTGTGGCGGTCTAGATGAAAATGGATTGCTCTGAGCCTCAGTTTCCCCTCTTACGTGGCAAGATAACTGGTGCCCGGGCTTCCAGGAATCTCCAGGACACAATGGAGCACATCAGTCCTGTACAGAACCAAGACGTGGCTCAGCTGTGCTCACTCAGGCTTCCACCCTCATGGGGACACTGTTTAACTCAATGGACAGGGATAAGACATGGAAACCTGTGGCTGGTGTCCTGGCCACACATGAGGATGAAGAAATCAGCAGCTCAGCCCTGGCAGAATCCTCTCAGGGCCAGTGGGTTAGCCCCTGAAGTCATAACCATTCAAGTCCATGCCGTTAACCTGGATAAGGAAGACGGGATGCCTCAGGCCCAGCCAGTGCTCTCAACCCACACAGCAATGTCACCACTCCTGTCCAGAAGCTGGCCCTGGACCACCAGGCCACCACCCTTCCTTCACCTCCAGGGACAAAGCTGGCCGCCTTCTGGGACCGAAGCTCGAGCCTTGAGCCTAGACACTAGGCTTGCTGTTGCCTTCATTTTTCCAGGGTCTTTTTAGATTTATTTATTTATTTATTTATTATGCATACAGTTTTACGGAAGAGGGCACCAGACCTCATCATAGATGGTTGTGAGCCACCATGTGGTTTTGCTGGGAATTGAACTCAGGTCCTCTGGAAGAACAGTCAGTGCTCTTAACCTCTGAGCCATCTCTCCAGCCCCTTTCCAGGGTCTTGTAGAGCAAGCTGCCCTGGGTCTCCGTTCCTCCTCTATGAAGTGGGACACTGTGTCATTGCCGCTGGACTACTTGATAAACTGGTAAGCTACCTGGGTTTCAAGGGTGATTTGTCTGCCCCGAGGGAGACAGATAAAAGTGCAGGCACTGCAAATAAGAGGTACTGAGATCAAACACAGAGCTGTGTGACCGATGACAAGACTGGAGGGCTGGGCTCACGGCAGTGGTGTGCACACACACACACCGACCATCTTATGGGTTTCTTGACACACACACACCCCCACCGAGTCCTCCCATGTGTCAGAGGAGCTATCCCCAACCCCAGGGAAGCTAACTTATCTGTCAGTCAAGAAGGCCTTTGTCAAGACCAGCTATGCATCTCAACCGCAGGACCTTGGCACATGATTCTGCCTGGCGTGTACTTCCTTAGCACACCCACAGTCCTCTGCCTCCCCTTAGGTCTCTCCTAAACTGCTCCCTTCCCTCACCCCTGCTTTGTCCCCAGACCTGAGAGAATTCCCTTGTCACCCAACCTGGCTTTTGTCCCCTCACTGTGCTCATGACATCTGACACCCACTCCACTGCCCAGCACAGCATAGTGAGGCTCTGTCTTGTTTGCTGGCATGTTTGCTGTCTTGCCAAAGGTGCTGGGGCTGCCATGTGCAGAAGAAATGGGAGACAGCAAGAAAAAGGGTTGGAACCCCTGACTCCCCGGGGCCAGGGCATCCAAGGTCAGAACTCACCACTAGTGAGGACTCACAATGTGTCAAATTCCCAGAGCCTCCTGGCCTCGTAACCCCTTACACTTCTCATTTCAGACAAAGAGATGGGGGCTCAGAGAGGCAAAGCACTCTGCCCAAAGTCACACAGCCAGGAACCCAGGGCAGCCTGAGTGCTTGCTAGGGTCTCCGCAGGCACCCCTTCACATACCAGCATGTATCCACCACAGGACCTGTTTGTCTGTGTCCTGTCCATCTCTCTCTGGACCACGGTGTCCGGTCCCTCCTACAGTTGGGCTACCTGGACCCCAGCATCACCCCAGCCCAATGTCATCTGAGCCGTCAATTGCTCCAGGCCTAGCACGTGTCAGTGTTGCCCTCACCTTGTCCTAGATGTCACCCTGGGCCCCGTGTGCACACTGCCCGACACCCTCAGAACGTCCAGAACAGCTGGGGGCCATCCTGCCTCTGCCTCACCCGAGGTGCTGGGTTTCATCCACCCCCATTCAATCACGTCTCATTAATCTCAGCCCACAGGCCAGCTGCTCTGCGTCCCCAGGGAGCTAGCCTCTGCCCCCTGCCTCGGCACCCGCTCTGAGTTACCCCGTGCTGACAGGAGCCATGGCTGTGTCATGTCACAGAACAGGCCTGGGTGAGGAACATGCCATCGGTCCATCTACACTCAGGCACCACATTCCCATCACCCCTCGCTGGCTCCTCTTGTACCCGCTCTGCCACGGTAGACACAGCTTGCCATCTATCTCTGAGTTTTGGTGGGGCCGTCAGAGCCTAGAAAGACCCACACACATATGGAACATGGAACTCTCGGCCAGAGACATAACCAAGAAGGACCTGCCATCGGCAGAGCCTTTGCATGGAAGAGCAAAGGCTGAGGCAATGAGGCCCAACGGATTGGTTCCTGGTGCAAACCCCGCAATCCAGGGCTTTTTCTGTCTCTAGGCCTCAACATTCCTCCTGGGTTCAGAGAACAGCAGTGTGTGTGGGTCTCTTGGGCTCTGTTCACTGTGTCATCCCAGCTCATAGGTTCTCTGTCCCCCAAGGCACCCCAGCACCAACCACAACTAATCCTCCGGGCAGGAAGTCAAGGACCTCTATAAGGCCTGGACTTGGCTACTGCCCACGGCCTGCCAGGGAGGCCCAGCCCTGGTTTGTAAGCCGTTCTGTAATACCTAGCCTGGCCCAGCTCCTGCCTACCCAGCCCCAACCTACCTAAGACCCCAGGCACAGGGCCCCTTGGGGGGCTACCTCAAGGAAGGCTCTGAAGAGAAGCCCATCCTAGCATTACTGACTCTTGCAGAACCCTCTGCTCAAGGAACTGCCTTCCCGCTCCTCACAGAACCTTCCTCTAGAACTGACTCTACCCCCCCACTTCCCACGC
>PVIH01009290.1:11204-83690 GCA_004025045.1 Sigmodon hispidus | reverse complement strand
TCTCTCTCTCTCTCTCTCTCTCTCTCACACACACACACACACACACAGTGTTGCAACTGACATGAAGTTGCATTAATCTAGAAACTGATTTCAACACATAAAATACATTTCATTTTCCAGAACCTAGGTTTTCCAATTTATTCAGATTCTCAGAAGCCAAGTCCCTTGTTGCCACCAATATTTCTCCACTGCTCACCTTGTGACCTCTAATGAAAATCAAAGAGCCACAGAAAGTACTGGAACTACCATTTGAACACTTGTCTTTTCTTGCACCTGTGTGGATGTGGGTGTGTACCTCTTCCAAGGTACCTCTGGATAGGTCATGGGAGCATTCCCTAAAACAAACTAGGAGATTTCAAGTCATCCACAATAAGAGACAAAGCTAGGCTATAGGGGCTGCCAACTCCTCAACCCTTTGAAAACTTTGTGTACTTATGGAGGGAAGGGGTGCAGGTATGGGTGTGCCACAGCACCCAAACAGAGGTCAGAGGACAACTTAGGGAGCTAGTTCTCTTCTTCAACCATGTAGATTTTGAGGGTTGAATTCAGATCATTGTTGGTTGTTTTGGCTCTTTTGGGGGGGGGCTGTGGTGATAAATTGTATATTTAATAAAATCAATCTGCAATATCAGAGAACAGAATCACCCACAGTCAAGCCATGAAGGTCAGAGAGTGGGGACCCATGCCTTTAATCCCAACACTCAGAGACAGAGTGATTTTTTTTTTTCTGTATTTTTGGGACTAACAGCCAAGCAGTAGTAGCTCACACCTTCAATCTTAACTCTAGAATCATGATACAAAGTTGAACTGGAAGTGATACAGTTGGGCGAGGAAGATGTATAAGGCAAGAGAAAACAGAAATTCATACATTCTGTAGAAGCGACCGGTCAGGCTGAGGACTCTTGAAGATACCATTTGCCCTGTTTGGCCTGAAAAGTTGGCTGGGTGAGAATTGACCGTGGTTTGTTTCCTCTCTCTGATATTCCAGCTTTCCCCCAATATCTGGCTCTGGGTTTTCATTATATCGATAACTAGAGTTTGTGCAATAGGGCCCCATCACCCATCTCCCAAATCACATACAAAGGCTTATTTTTAATTATAAATGCCCTACCTTAGCTTGGCTTGTTTCTTTCCAGCTTTCCTTAACTTTAAATCATCCCATCTATCTTTTGCCTCTGGGCTCTTCCTTTTCTATCCTGTATGTCTTTCTGTTTCCAACTTCTCAGCTTGCTGTGTAGCTGGGTGACTGGCCCCTGGAGTCCTCCTCCTCCTCCTCCTCCTCCTCCTCCTCCTCCTCCCCCTGCTCTTTCTATATGTCCTCTCCGCCTGCCAGCCCCTATTTTTTTTTCCTGCCTTGCTATTGGCTGTTCAGCTCTTTATTAGACCATTAGGTGTTTTAGACAGGCACAGTAACACAGCTTCACAGAGTTAAACAAATACAACACAAACAAAAGTAACATACCTTAAAACAATATTCTATAACAGATCATCAAGCTTGATGGCTCCAGCACCCTTACCCACTGAACCATCTCACCAGCCCACATCTTCTACCTTCCACCACTGGGAAAATTGGGTTAGGGGTAGTTGATCGAAGAGGCATGAAAACAGAGTAACTTATGACAGCCTGGCTTATGGTCATAACCACCCCCCCATAAAGATTCTCTAAGGTTTCCTGATGGCCTTTGTATAATTCAGAGAGCTTTACTTGGAGCTACCCCATCCTTCTGCTGCCTCTCACTCACCTACTTGATCTGCTGTACGAGTGTCTGCCAGCTTGATCGACAGAGGTAGTGTTTCAGCTCTATCAGTTTGCTTTCTTCTCCTACCACAAGGCACCAACTGGCATACTCTCCATCCTGCCTCCTGCACCCACCTTCCCATAGTTACCCTCATCTCATTGTTCCAGTAGCTCTAATGAGGTAATTTCCTTAGGCCTTTAACTGCTCCATCAAAATATGAGTCAGGCCTCCCTCTCTCCCTTCCTCCCTCCCTTCCTTCCTCCTTCCCTCCCTCTCTGATTGTTCCATTGGCAGTTTATACCTGCCTCTCTCCCTTTCTCTAATCTCTGACAAAGACAGCAGTCCTCCAAGAAGAGAGACTTGCCTGATTCATCACTGAGCCTGACCCAGGAGAGGTGATAGCAGCTATGACAGCTAGCCTAGCAGACGGTGGCAGCACTAAGAGCAGAAGCCGGTGCTGATCGGTGATGGGACACACCTTTATTCCCTGCATTCAGGAGGCAGAGGCAGTTGGATCTCTGACCACAGAGTGAATCCCAAAACAGCCAGGACTACACAAAGAAACCCTGTCTGAAAAACAAAAGAGCAGAGGAATACTGACAATTCCCTGCTGACTCTCCACTCCTCACTGGCTCTGTGAGGTGATCTGAAATACCATGTCCTCAATGACTAGGGGGGCCAGACCTTTTCCTGTATGCAAACTTCTCTTCCCAAAGCCAAGCAAGCCTACTCACAGGTAGTTAATATCAACTTGGGGCTTGGAATCAAGTGAGAATAGGGGAGGTCTAAACCCGGGAAACTGAAAAGTATCCTGATCCATCAGATTCTTCGAAACACAGAACTGAGAAGTTCCTCAAGCCTGCTAGGATCTGCTGTCAATAACTAGTGGGTTCCCCACTGCCACTGACCAGCCAGCTCCCTACAATCACCCCAAGAGAGGCAGGTCACATAGTGACACCCCATGGCCAGTCACCCAAGTGAGCACGTGACTGCTTCCAAAAAGTCCTCCGTATTGCATGCCACTCTCTGCTGATGCCCAGATGGCTTGGGTGGCTCCCAGCCCTGGAAGCCACAGGTTGTTGCTAAATGACCTCTGACACCTACCCTGTTTCATGATAACCTTGTCTTGGCACCTGCCAACATACTACCCCAAATGAACAGGTACAAGGTTTAGGGTTTCTTTCTTTGGAGGATGGGGGGCTAGAGACAGGGTTTCTCTGTGTATTCCTAGCTGTCCTGGAACTCACTCTGTAGATCAGGGTGGCCACGAACTCTCAGAAATCAATCTGCTTCTGCCTCCCCCACGCCCAGTACTGGGATTAAAGATGTGTTCCAGCACTGCCCAGACCAAATCCTATTTTCTGTCCTTGAGTACCACAAGGCCACTGAGTCCCCACTTCACACCCACAGGTTTCTCTTTGTTACTTGGGGAGGGAGGAAGAATTCATAAAAACAATTTTCCCATTAATTTCTCAGAAATCTTTTTTTACTTTTTTTTTTTAAAAAAAACAAAACAAAACAAAATGTCATTGTAGCCCATACTGGCCTCCAGTTCTAAGTAAAGCTAACTAAATGAGGGGGTAGGGAATCTGGAAAATAGCTCAGTTGGTAAACTCATAAGTACCTGAGTTTGGTATTCAGAACCCATATGAAAAGCCAATGGCAATGGCTTGTACTTGTAATCCCAGTGCTGGAGATATAGTGACAAAGATCACTTTGGGAAAATGTCTTCTTACAAAGGTCAGTGAAAGGCTCAGGGATGAGCGGGCTAACCATACAAACCTGGGAACATGGGCGCAAGCCCCAGAACACATAAGGGTAGAAAGAGAAAACCCCGCAAGATTGTCATCTGATCACCACATATACACAGTACCATGTAGCATCCTTCATGTGTCATGTCCACATACAGTAATAAAGAAATACATGTATCAATTAATTAAATAAAACACAAAGCCAGGGGGATGGCACACAGGGGAACATTACCAGATGTTGCCCTTTTGCCTGTATACATACGTGCTTACACTTACATGTACATGTGCACACATGTACACCCACACATACCCCTTCACACACACATACACACACAGTGAGTTTGTTGCTTATGAATATTATTCAGATTAAATAGCATAGAAATATGTGTGGTAACTGGTATAAATGACACAGACTGGTAGTCCTTATGCCAAATGTGGCTCCTATGGTGCTCTGCTCAGCCAGCAGTCACCACACATACTCTTTTGTTTTTCAGCAATAATTTATAAGCAACAAAACACCTTCATACACATACAACTTTCTTGAGTGCTGACAGAGGCGTAGCCCCTGTAAGAATCACTACCACAGCCCATATGAAGGATGTAGCCATGTACAGCAGCATGTGCCTATAATCTTAGCTATTTGGGAGGCTTGAGCAGAGGGATGGCTATGTCCAAGGCCAATCTGAGCAATGTAGCATTGAACAATCATTCGAACTTTTCTTTCTTAATTTAAAAGAGTGGGGGATGTGGTTTAATGTTAGGATGCTTGCCTAGTACAGATAAGGCCTTGGATATCAACCCACCTGCCACCCAAGGCTCAGGGAACACAGTAGTAGAAGGGATAAAAAGAATGTAAAAGATGAGTGGGGGATTCTTCTTTCTATCCCTGCCATGATCATTGCACTCATGAACTGACACTAGCTGTGGTCACCTGCTTACGACCTACACAAGATCAAACCAGCCAAGATTCTAGCATGATCAGAGGAAAGGCCCACAAAGCCCCAGCCCTACCTATAGCTTAGGAGCTATTGGCAGTTTATGACTGCTGGGGGAGGGTTATTTTTCATGAGGGTTGTGACTCCTGGTAAGTTGTCCAGGCATGCTCCAGTGGATGGATGGTCTGACACCCTCATGCATATGGGCAGCACTAAATGGATTCAGTGGCTTATTAAAAAGTAAGATGAAATTGAGGAGGACCTGAAATGGGATAGTGGCCCTAGAGGAGTTAGAGGGTGGAAGAAATCAAACTACATTGTATAAAGTTGGGCTTGGTAGTGCATGTCTTTAATTCCAGCACTCAGGGGGTAGAGGCAAATGGATACCTGTGAGTCTGAGGCCAGCATGGTCTACATAGCAAGTTCCAGGACTAAAAAGAGAGATCTTGTCTCAAAATAACAAAGTATTTGCACATATACTAAATTCTCAAGGAATCATTGAAAATACTACTTTAATGGGGCCACTGAGAAGGATTGGTGGGTAAAGCTCTTGAAGACTGGAGTACAGATCCCCAGCACCTAAACTTTGTCAGCCAGTGCTGGGAAGGCAGAGATGGGATTCCAGAAGCAAGATAACCAGCTAAACTAGCTGAATCAGCAAGCTCTGATTCCAAATATAAGGTAAGAAATAGGGGCTGGAGAGATGACTCAGAGGTTAAGAGCACTGGCTGTTCTTCCAGAGGACCTGAGTTCAATTCCCAACAGCCACATGGTAGCTCTCAGATATAAGATAAAGAATAACCATGGAAGACTCATATGTATACACACACATGTGAACATGCATTTATACATGCTCACTACACTACACAAAAAACTTATATATACAAAAACAATTGTGCATCCACATACTCAGACTTGTCCAGGAATATTCAGAACAGTTTTGTTCATAAAAATCCAACATAGACAACAGGAGAGCAGACCAACTAGACCTACTAGAGTAGGTCACCTGCTCTGATAGCTGTGACTATCAGTGAAGATGATGACCTGTCTCCCAGGGCAAAAAGGGTGAATCTCAATAATGCTACGTTGTCCAAAGACGCCATTACTAAAGAGCCGACTGCCTTTAGAGGAAATCTTAGGGCTCTCAGGATGGCCTTTGGGTGTAGGAGATACACGGTGAGCTCTTCTGGAGCCAAGGACATTGAGAGTGAAAAGGCACAAAAGAGTTTCCCAGGATGGCAGACCCTGCCCGGGTCAATAGTTACATGGCACGGGTCTAGTCAGTCACCCAGTCTCTGCTGGTGGCTTTGTGCACTTTAGCGCGTGTAAGTTATTCCTCAGTAAAATTAAAGAAGAGAGAGGGAGAGGGAAGGAGAGAGAGGAGGAGGGAGAGAGAAAGACAGAGAGTGTGTGTGGGGGAGAGAGAGAGAGAGAGATATTAAGAAAATAAGCAAGCCTCCAGGGCATGCTCCCAGAGGAGCCTCTCAGGCCCCACAGAGTGCCCTGAGCTTGTACGTACACTCCTACCCTTCAGGACTCTGACTGGGCACTGTACCTCCAGGTGTAGTGTTAGGACATCGGAATGGATAAGCCACTGACTGGCTAGTGAATGAGGTCATAAACATACAAATAGCAGGTTTATAGCAATTTGAAAGGGTTTTATCACCAGTGTGCCAGTGCCTTTTATGGCAACTCATAAATATACGTCTTATTAGAGTTGTAGCAGATCACAGCCAGAGGGACCAGCTGACCTGTCGGCTATGAGCAGAGGATGAGTGAAACCACTTGGCACTGCCAGATACTAGGACTTTCTCTTTTTCTTTTCTCTTTGAGCCGTGCATCGCAGGATGGTCTCAGACTCTATGTAGCTAAGAATGACTTTGAACTCCTGGTCCTCCTACCTTTATCTATTAAGTGCTGAGATCAAAGGCAGGTATTTCCATGGCCAGTCTCCTTTGGTGCTGGGGATCAAACCTGGGACTTATGCATGCTAGGCAAATACTACCAACTGAGTTATATGCCTAGCTCTGAGCTGGGCTTTTCTGAGGTCTGAGGATTTCATGGCTGGAGTGGGACGTGATCGCCAGCTGGAGCCAACCTTGCTCAGGGAACTTAGCTCAATACTTTGTTATGTGGCACATGAGTACAGGAGCGGGATTTTAACAGACCTCAAACAGCTACCCATTAGACCACGCTAGTCCCATTTTCCCTACTGCGTCTTCTCCCTTTTTACCTTTCCCTTCCAAGCACTGGCAAACTTCAGACTCTACAAACCTGCTACTTTCTGAGTACAGGCTCTGCAGAAGAAACTTCCTAAGGGCACACACATATACGTCTGTACTGTCATGGTGCTCCATATGTGAAAATGTCACACGCAGAGCAATATGTATGAACATACAGATTTGTGCAAGTACCCACAGACGTGGACACACATTTGAACAGGTGCTAGAACGAGAGTCTCCATTCTCTGGGCTCCTGATGATAAACACTTAGGTTTTCCAGTTAAGAGTTGCTTATGTGCTGAGCACAGTGATACACACCTTTAATCCCAGCACCTGGAAAGCTGGGACAGGCAGATCTCTGTAAATTCAAGGCCAGCCTGGTGTACATAGTGAGTTCCAGGACAGTCAGGTCTACACAGTGAGACCCTGTCTCAAAAACAAATGAACAACAAGTTGCTTGTGTATACTATTCTGTATTAGATGCTATGTCCTTCAGTGTTTTTTTTTTTTTTTTTTTGACAGGTTTCTCTGTATAGCCCTGGTTGTCCTGAACCTCACTTTGTAGACCAGACTCGAACACATGGAAATCCACCTGCCTCTGCCTCCTGAATGCTGGGATTAAACACATATACCACCACTGCCCGACTCTCTAAGAAACTCTTAATCCTTACCATAGACCTGAGTGGTAGGCAGTATCTTGCCCATTTTACAAGTGACACACCAGACTCAAAATCCACCTGTCTGTAATTCATCTGCCCACTGAGCCATGGACATCCTTCAGTGCAACTCTCAAGAGCTACAGCAAACAGAAGCCTGGTTCTAATCCCTCCCACTGCATGCCTCTCTGGTTGCCTTCTCCCAAATAGGTCTTTCTGTGGTCATAGTAAAGTGAGCTGAAGGCCTCCCAAGAGGCCATCCCCATCCTCAGCTGTTTGTCCTTTATTTCCTAGAGGCCTCCCTTGGCTTCCTATAAAGGGTCTGTTGTAGGAAAGGAAATACACAGGCTAGAGAGACAGCTTGGCAGCTAAGGGTATTTCCTACTCTTCCAGGGAACCTGGGTTTGGTTCCTAACACCTATACTCGGTAGCCCATAACCACTAGTAACTCCAGTTCCAGGAGCCTGATGGCCCCTTCAGACCTCCCAGAGTAGCAGGCACACACATGGTACACGTCTGTACCTGCAGCTGAACACTCACACACATCAGCTAAAAATAAACAAAATTTAAAAATTAGTTTGGGGCTGGAGAGATGGCTCAGTGGTTAAGAGCACTGACTGCTCTTCCAGAGGGCCTGAGTTCAATTCCCAGCACCCACATGGCAGCTCACGACTGTCCAGTTCCAGGGAACACCCTCAAACAGACATACATGCAAGCAAAACACAAATGCACATAAAATGAAAATAAATAAATTATTAAAAAATAAATAATAAATAAAAATTAGTTTAATAAAAAGAAAAGAAAATGAAATAAAAATAATCATTAAGGACCAGAGGCAAGATGGGTCAGCAGGTAAGTGTCCGCTACTAATTCTGACAAGCGAAGTTCTGTTCTCAGGGTGTGCATGGCAGGAGGAGAGAACCCATTGTGTGCATGGCAGGAGGAGAGAACCCATTGTGTGCATGGCAGGAGGAGAGAACCCATTGTGTGCATGGCAGGAGGAGAGAACCCATTGTGTGCATGGCAGGAGGAGAGAACCCATTTCTCCAGGCTGTTCTCTGACCTCCACATGTACAGTGTGGCACACATACACACACCAAATAAATAAGTGGAATTTATATAATTTTCAAATAATCACTAGGTAATTTTATCATTTGAGGATTTCTAACCTACATACATGGTTTAGTCAAACCCATTTGTCCCTCTGTCCCTTCCAATCCCTCCACTATTCCACCACTGCCTTTATTTCCCAACTTCATGTGCTCTTTACAAAAAAAGTCCAACGTCTACTTACTACTACTGACTGTATGTGTGAGGGCAGGACAGTGGTCCTCAGCCTTCCTAATGCTGCAACCTTTTAATACAGTTCCTCATGTTGTGGTGACCCCCAAGCCATTAAATTATTTCATTGCTAATCTTTCTGAGTTCTGAGCCTGTAGAGAGCAAACAAAAGGAGTCTCTTGATTTAATTTTATTGCATTACTTTTTTTTTTTTCTTCAGACAGGGGCTTGCTGTAAAGTGCTTTTGTAGCCCACAATGGCCTTGAACTTGAAATCTGCCTCCCTTAGGAGTAGTGAGGTTACAGGCTCTGACCACCACCGCTCTACTGGGGCCCAGGGTTTGTGTGAGCTGTGTAGTGTTATGCTACCTAGCCAGGCTTCCTGCCTGTCTCAGCAATCCTCCCTGCTCTTGAACAGTGGGAATACAGATGTGTGCACTGTCTGGCTTGTGTTACGGTTTCTTCTTCTTTCCATTTATTTGTTTGTTTTGAGACATGGTCTTTCTATGTAACCCTAGACATTCCTCACTGTAGACCAGGCTCAAATTCACAGAGATCCACCTTGCGTCTGTCTCCTGAGGATTAAAGGCATGTGCCAGCCTTGTGTTACATTCCTTTTGTTTGTTTGTTCCAACATAGGCTCTCATTATGTAGCCTTTACTGTCCTAGAATTCCCTATATAGACCAGGCTGGCCTTGAATTCATAAAGATCCACCTGCCTCTGCCTCCCAATACTAGAATTGAAGGCAGGTATCAGCACACCTAGCCCTTGTGTTACATTCTTAAAGTGAGGCTGCACAGTTGCTTCCAGTGTGGTCAAAAAACTAAGTAACTGGGATAGAAAAATAGTTTAGGGATTAAGATCATTAGCTCCATTGGGCATGGTGGCATCTGTCTTCCAGGACAGTCAGAGCTACATAATAGAGAGACCAAAATAAAATAAAATAATAAAATAAAAAAAAAGCACAACTACTCTTTCAAAGAATGAGGTTTGATTACCAGCACCAACTTAGAGGCTTGCAATATCTGTAACTCCAGTCCCAGGAGCATCCAGCACTCTATTCTGACCTCCTGAGGCAGCAGACATGCATGTAGTACATAGACAAATATGCAGGAAAACACCAAAATACATAAAATAAAATTTAAATTAAGTAAGTAAGTAACTTTCTTCTCTGGAAAGCACTAAATGGAAGACCACCCTAGGGCAGCAGATGCCTTGTGGGGCTTCAGGCTTGGGAGGCCAGGGAAGCTCTGTTGGAGGATTGGCAGCCTTGGCGGTGGCTCTGGTCACGGTCTGATGACAGAGACTATAAGAGAGAACACAGAGTGTACGGCTCCCATCCGAACCTGAACAGAAATACACTTCCATCTCTCACTAACTCATGCTGATCAGTGTTCATAGATGCCCTGGTCCTCAGTATTCTTGGGCCTCTCTCTTAGTGGCCTGAGATTATGGTCTGGCCTAGGATTCCTCAGGATCTCTAACTGGGGGTCACCTCTAGAAACAGAGGCCTCAAAACTCAAGGCTGCTCACAGATCAGGATCCCTGTGTCACATTTCTTGGTACTCTATCTTTGTGGCACGAACCTGTGTACCAGGCCCTGGAGAAAGCAGGACTTTGGGATCCTTGAGAGAAGAGGCCCAGCAGAGCAGCCGCTAGGGGGCAGGACTCTCCATGTGTTTCCTCTGAAGGCTGTGAACAGATGAGCCGGAACAATACGTTACAGTAACAGCCTTTCGCTTCAGTTGCAGAGAGGTTGCAATCAGGGTCCAGCTGAGGGGACCCCAGGCCAAAAAAAAAAAAAAAAAAAAAAAAGGCTTAGAGGGTAAAGGTGCTTTGCTAACCAAGCCTGACAAGAAAGACACAGTATCTGGAGAACCTCTCCAGGCTTGACACAAAGATGCTTTGCCTGAGGCACCTCATCCCAGAAGCAGAAACACAGGTTGTCGGGGATGGGAAGCAAGATGGACGTTTCATTTCTCTAGGAAGGCCCTCTGGACCTCTGTTCCCCAAGGGAAGAAGAGTTCGCACCAAGAACAGTAAGTCTTGTCTTCCTTTATCAAGGCTGGACTGAGGGGCAGTGGAGCGTCCAGGAAGGCCCTAGTCCCTCTGTGTCTCTCTCAATGAGCCCTGAACCTATCAGCCTTCAGCTTTAGAACCCGAGAACAGTGGAGAGCCTTGGCTCTGGCCAGGTGAGGAAGACGCCTCAGAGATGAAACTGAGCCTGCCCTGCCCTGCCCTGCCCTGCCCTGCCCTGGGGCCAGTGGCATGAATTGTAGATGTTTGGTGCAGTCTGAGACCTCTGGGGAGCAGAGGTTGTTCTGGTGCACAGGAAGCCAAGGGGAATCCTTGACCAACATTAACTCAGTTCCCGTAGGGAAGAGCCCGTCCCGGGAAACTCAGTATCTCCGAGTTCTGACAAGGACAGAAAGCTCCAGATGCGTACTGTCTCCCGTGCACACTTCCCCATTCTGACTAGCACTAACTGGGCAAGTGGGAAGGCTCACAGCCGAGCAGCAAAAGCAGCAAGGTCTGTGAGTATCATGGAGGCAGCACTTTTTAGGGGCCCGATGAGACGGGCTTTGGGAGTCAGGCACTCCTCGGGTCTCTGTCTCTCCAAGAGAGCCCTGTGATCCTTCTGGGAGATGGAAGTCATTGCAGGGACAGTGGATGGGAATGAGGAGCCAAACAAACGCCCTTTTCTTAGCCTGCCATTTAAGGCTTCCCAAACTCAGCTCTTGTTACTACCCAAGTCAACCACTCAGACATTCATTCCTGACTGTGGAGTCCCTTCTTGAGCCATCCCTGGGGACCATAGATATAGACATGTGAGACTTGGCTGGTTGGGAGGTCTCAGAGGCTTGCTGAGTTATTGGCCCTTTTCTAAGGGCCCAAGAGCATTGATTGGACAGAAGGAGAACAGAGATATAAGAAGTGGGGCTGGGCCCCGGGAAGGAAGGGGTCTGATGCCGAACTACTTCCCATTTGAGCAGACCCTCTCCTTCTTCCGTTCATTGCTATCTAGGCCTGGGCCCAGGCATGGAGCAAAGGGATACCCAGCTGGCTCTCTCAGGCTCAGTGGAGAGGAAGAGGTCAAGCTGTCAGGCTGAGTGCTTGTAAATTGGGGCATCATCTGTTGTCACTCTGGCTGAGACTGTAGGTTTTCTATCTGTCAGACAAGACTCTAGGAATGTGCAATGCTGTGTTTACATGGCAGGCAACAGGTGGGAGCTGAACAATAGAATCAAAAGGTAGGAGGGTTTTTTGTTCTTTTTTTTCTCCCAAATATGAGCTCTTTGGGGTGGGTGGGGATAGCCCTCAGGAGAAGGGCACAACCTGAGACATCCAGTTCTAAAGGGTGGCAAGAATTCCCTGAGCACAGGGTTACCTCTGGAACTTGGGATGGGCAATCTGGGTGCTCTGCTTCAGAGTAAGGAACCACAGTCAGGCTGGCCCATCCATCCTCAGCTTAGACACTTCAAGCTGGGGTAGTGGGAAGAATGCTTTTTATTCTCCACAAGAATCTCTACCTAGGAGATAGAGGCTTGATCTGCACACTCCACCCCCCTTAGAGACCAACCTGGTCCTGGGCAATTTTGTGTTGCCATGACAACCACACACTTCTTTCTTACTTAACTGGTTGAATCCGAATTGCAGATGAAATCCTGGCGAGCTGTCTTCATACGTATGAAGAGATCTGTGCATCTTCCATCTCACACCCGCCCCTTGTCTCTTGCTGTCTGAAGCAAAGAAGATACATCTTGTACACTCTTATGCCCCTGGAGTAGACTTGGTGTTAGAGTTCACTTGAGATATGGCTTGTGGGAACACATACTTGGCAGCATTGTAAACGGCTGCTAAAGCAAGCAGGCCTTGTAGCTGAATGGTGGTCCTTAGATCTCTCAGTTCTTCAGGAGGTTCCCTGAAGGCAGTGGATCTCAACCTGTGGGTTGAGACCCCTTTGGAGATTTTAGTGGTCGCCAAAAACCATTGGAAAACAGATATTTACATTATGGTTTATAACAGTAACAAAGTTATCATTATAAAGTAGCAATGAAAATAATTTTATGGTGTGTGGGGGGAATCATCACAACATGAAGAACTGTATTAAAGCACCGGTACATTAGGAAGGTTGAGAATCACAGCCTGAAGGACTTGGTTCACCAAGTCTGGGACTTGTCTATGTGTGAACCAGCACTATTGTGTGACTGGCACCTTGGACCTGGGGCTCCCAGCATAAACCTTTATGAGCTGACCTCAGCATCCTTTGACCCTGTATAGAGAAGAACCACCTGCAATGTGGAACTTGTTGACAATGGGCTCATAACTTAGCACTGCACAATAGAAGAGACGCAAGGCAAGCTAGGTATGGTGGTGCATGCCTTTAGTCCCAGCACCCAGAAGGCAGGGGCAGTTGGATCTCTGGTTTTGAAGCCAGTTTGATCTACAGAGTGAGTTCCAGGAAAATCATGTCTTGAAAACCAGAGAGAGGGCTGGAGAGATGGTTCAGCTAGCACTAGCTGCTCTTTCAGAGGTCCTGAGTTCAATTCCCAGCACCCACATGCAGGCAGAACACTGTATACATAATAAATACATATTTTTTTAAAAAAAGAAAACCAAAGATAGAGAGGGAGGAGGAGGAGGGCAGCAGTAACTGTCTGCAATAAACCAGGTGCAGGTGGCCCTGGGAAGATGCTGCAGCCTAGCAGTCAGGTAGGGATGCACATTTAATAGAAGGTAACTATGTGGTAGTTTTCGAAAAGCATGGATGGCTCTGTTAGGCCAAAGTTAAGGTCTAGGCTGCTCTCAGATCTGCCTGGGATAGGTCTTGGACGCACTAGGAAGAATCACTTAGCAATGACATGAACCTGACTATGCCCTCTACAGTGATGGTCAGAGACCCCTGCTCTGTGTTGCGGACATAACATGTAAGTGACCCTATTTACAAGGCTGTTGCCTAATGAGGCTGCAGCATCCTTTGGTCAGAGGTGAGTTCATGACCATAACTGTATCTCTTAGTTAGACCTGCACTTGTGTTCCATCTACTGTTCTGAACCTTAGTTTCTTCACTCTGGGGTCCAGCAGATAGGACAGGAGTCAGACTGGAAGGTGAAGGTCCCTAGAAGAGCACTCTTCCCAAGACAGCTGAGACCCACAGTACCAGCTGGGCTTAGACCTGTTGAGAAGAGCTTACAGTATCTGGCCAGTTTTAGATTTTGAAAAGAGCATAAATACCCATTGCCCCCCTCAAAAAAAAAACCTAGACAAAAGGAAATTAGTTATAGTTAATGGCTAAATGTGGTGACTCACACCTGTAATTCTGCCATTCAAAAGGCATAAGACAAAGGATATCACCAGAAGAAGAGGCCAGCTGGGCTTCATAGTGCCCAGACAGCTCTGCCTTCAGAGTGAGACTCTGTTTATACACACGAGTGTACACACCAAACAATAGCAACCTGTGATCCTGACACTCAGGAAATTGAGGGAATGTTGCCATGAGCTTTAGGCTAGCCTGGTTTAAATATAGTAAGAATCAATCTTGTTAGGGCTGAAATCATGTTTTAACAAATAAAAATTCAGTTTAAAGAAAAACAAAGGATTGTAACTGAGAGGAAATAGAAGCCCACTTTTGGTTTAGCAGAGAACAATGCTTAACATATAGACACCAGTTCACCTCCTATCATGACATGAGAGGATGAAGAAGGTATGCGGAAGTAGTCAGGGTTCCTTTGCACAAAGGAAAGGCTGGGCTCCAAAGGTGAACAGGCAAGAAAGGCAACCCAGGAAGACATGGCCGAGAGAACAGAAAGCAGCAAGGAGTCCAGTGCTGCCTAGAATCTGGGATTTCTGCATTACCACCTTTGCAGTACATTTGCCCTTTCAAATCTCTACTATTTTAATCAAAAGAAAAGTTAAAAATCAAAGGAGGTGGAAGTTGGATAGGCAACATGCTGAGGCTTGAGAAATGGAATTGACTATTCAAGACCATGGAGAGAAGGGCAGAGCTAAGGTCTGTCTGTGCCAAAACTCCCTGTAGGGCTCAGCCAGGAGTGGCTTGTCAAGACCTCCAACTCTACACACAGGCCAGGCATACATACTCTGAACACCCAAGCACTTGGGCACACTACAAAACATGAAGCTCAAACCAAGGGGCTGTACCCTAGGTCTCTGGCCAGGGAAATGAGGCCTGGGAGAAGGACCACTCTGAAGCCCCTTGCTAATAGAAGCCACCTTGCCCCAAGAAAGAAGGAGATAGAGATCTTGCCTCAGCTATTGTTTATTTTGTTTACCAGGTAATGTTTTCCCCCTGGTTCCTCACTCAGTTCATATCCTCTCAGGGGAGCACTGGGTTACTAATGGTTCTATTGACCCCAAAGGAGAAGTGATACACCCTTAGTGGCTGAGCCTACCTGTCACATCTCGATATCCTCCTGGGGCTGAGAAACCTGCCAGTCTACAAACCCAGGTCTTGGCTGCTGACTTTTGTTCAGTAAGAGACCCCCAACTTCCATTGTCCCTGCAGGATTTCCTAATTTTGCAGTATGAGAGACTATCAGTTGGAAGGCCTAGGGATAAGCTACACAATGCTCCACTTAATATTGAAAATTGCCTGGCATTGTGTGACGCCCCCTTCAGATGTGGAAGCCAAGGGACAGGAGCCATCTGCTACCACACAGCAAAGAGACCCATTGCAGAAGGTAAGGCAAGGTACTCGGAGAAAAAAGGAGCCAGAGGATGGATGTGAGGTCCTTCAGTATCTACAAGGCACTGGCTGCCCTCAGTAATGAAGTGTTTATAATTTACTGTCAAGAGCTATGTGTGTGGGGGGGGGACGAAACACTGGAGGGATGGCTCAGAGGTTAAGCGCACTGGCTGCTCTTCCAAAGGTCTTGAGTTCAATTCCCAGCAACCACATAGTGGCTCACAACCATCTAAAATGAGATTTGGTACTCTCTTCTGTATACTACATACGTAATAAATTAAAAGAAAATCTTAAAAAAAAAAAAAAGAAAAACAAACAAACAAAAAGAACTATGTGACATAGGAACTGGAGAGATGACTTAGTGGTTAAGATGCTTGTCTCTCAAGTATGGGAACTGGAATTTAGATCCCTAGCACCCATATGAAAGCATGTGGGTGTGGTGCAATCTGTAATCCTAGTATTTACAAGACTGAGACAGAGAGTCGTCCCCACCCCCACCCCGAGTAAGTTGGCTAGCAAGAGTAACTGAACTGAATCTGCAAGCTCCAGGTTCAGTGCGAGACGGGAAAAAATAAAGTGGACAGGAACTGAAGGCAGATACCCCAGGTCAACTTCTGGCCTTCACAGACACATATACACGTACCTACATACACAAACACATCCATATATATGTGAATACACATATATGCAC
This sequence comes from Sigmodon hispidus, assembly GCA_004025045.1. Taxonomy (NCBI): domain Eukaryota; kingdom Metazoa; phylum Chordata; class Mammalia; order Rodentia; family Cricetidae; genus Sigmodon; species Sigmodon hispidus. The sequence goes on along the minus strand of PVIH01009290.1, from coordinate 67,712 downwards.
AGATTCATAGCCACATACAAGAATAAGTGATATACAATAGCAGGATATAATATCCCTCATCATCAGAAAACACAGCACGGGGCTGGAGAGATGGCTCAGTGGTTAAGAGCACCGTCTGCTCTTCCAAAGGACCCGGGTTCGATTCCCAGCACCCACATGGCAGCTAACAACTGTCTGTAGTTCCAGTTCCAGGAAAACACCAAGGCAAATAAATAAATAAAGTTGTTTTTAAAAAAAAAAAAAAAAAAAAAAAAAGAAAACACAGCACACAGACATTCAGATTCCATGGTGTGTGCTACACTGATCCAGCTCTCCTGCCTGAATGTGGCTGTACCCAGGCTCTGGCCTTGGCATGCACAGGCTGCTACCTCTCAATTCTTCATCCCATCACTAAGACACTGTTTAACCCTGATACTCCTCTGGACTGGTACTTTTTTTTTTTTTTTGAGACAGTATCTCACTCTGTAGTCCAGACTATAATCAAACTTCCTGTTTACCTTTCCCAAATGTTGAGATTACAAGTGTGTGCCTCACACCTGTTTCACAATGGTCTTGAGACAATAATAAGCAATCATTGGAGCCCTACATAGAAATTAGACTTCACTAGCTAGAATATGTTCCAGACACCAAATGTCAATCAATTCACACCTCGACAAAGATCAGATTCAGGACCAGTGTCGTCTGGTGTTCCTTCCCAGCCATGGGTCCTAACAGAAACAGAACACATGTCTTTTCTAGGGAGGAACATATTAGCTGTCACACTTACGACAGCACACTCATCATAGGTTCTAAAGCAGTGCTTCTCATCCTTGCTAACACTGCGACCCTTTAAAAATACAGTAAGTACCTCATGTTGTGTGACTCAACCATAAAATTACTTTTGTTGCTACTTTATAACTGTAATTTTGCTACTGCTGTGAATTATAATGTAAATATCTGTGTTTTCCAATGGTCTCAGGACTCCTTTGAAAGGGTCATTTGATCCCAAGGGGGTCGTGACCCACAGGTTGAGAACCATTGTTGTAGAACGCGCTAGCCAGTTAAACTGAACCTTTATTTGCTGCAGGAAAGAGGTTGCAGGGGTTAAACTTGAGGGGATGACTCAGGAGACAATGGTTGGCTTTGATATTTTGTTTTGTTTTGTTAAAGTTAAAAAAATTAAAAATTAAACATATTTCTGGACCAGTCTATGATGGATGGGTTCAAAGTAAAGTCCCTGACAATTGCTAGTTGCCAAGCAAAGCTGTATATGATAGCGTCCACATGGGTTGTCATGGGCAAGACGGATTGTGTGCCACAGCCCACACACTTTCTAGAGCCCTGTACAGCAGCCAGCCTCCCTGGATGAAGCCACATTCTCTTCTGTCACCAGAGGCCTCACATTTCTGTCTGGCTTAATCTGAGGCGACAGAAAAAGCTAACCAGGCTGCTAAGGCAGTTTCTGAGATTGCTAGAACCACTTCACAAGCTTCTGTAGCAATTTTTCCCCCCTCTGGCAGCTGAGGCCTTCCCTGGAGGCCACAGCTCCAATTCCTCAAGCCTGGCTACGGGCATTTTCCTCAGACTCTCATCTGGATGCCTAGCCCCTAGACTCCTATCCTCACCCTTCAAAGAATCTGCAGGACCAGCTGGGCAAAAAGGGTTTCATTTCTCCTTTATAGCTGCTTTCCAGGAAAAAGAAAGAAATGTTTCCACTGAGGAAAAAAACAAAACAAAAACAACTTTAGGGCTGGAGAGATGGCTCAGAGGTTGAGAACACCGACTGTTCTTCCAGAGGACCTGAGTTCAATTCCCAGCATCCACATGGTGGCTCACAACCATGTATAATGACATCAGGTACCTTCTGTATACTGCATACATAATAAAAAAAAAAAACCTTAATTACATGTAGGCCTTTTCTGTGGGTTGGGCTGAGGTAGGGAGTGAAGGCAGAAGAGGTAAGGCTAACATCCCCAGAGACTCTTTTCTGAAGCTCTGTGGACAGATTTACAATTCCACTTTCTGAACTCCACTAAACTAGAGGCTGGTGCCCCTGCCAATGCAGCCCACAGGTTTTCATAAAAGCAGGTGCTACCAGGCCCATTTCAGATGAGTAAACTAAGGCTTTCAAGAATTGAGTGTCTAGCTCAAAGGTACAGAGCATGACAGGATAAAGGGGAGTAGTCCTAAATTCAGGGAAGAACTCAGACATGGGAAGGAGGAGGAAAAATGATGGGGACAGATGTCAGGAGATGAGAGCACAGGACCACTGCAAGGTTCTAGTGCGACAGAGACCAGGGAAGGGATGCGAGGACGGAAAGAAGGACAGCATCTGATCTGGGAGCCCCGGGGAGGGGCACCCTAAAACCAGTTCAAGCAGAACCCAGCTCTGTAGGAAGCTGCATTTACCAATAACATGTGTCCTGGGTGAGGTGTATCGAATGGTGTCAGGGATAACAGAAAAATTTTATGTAAAAAAATCATATTACGACTGGGCATGGTAGCATATTCCTGTAATTCCCTCAGCACTGGAGAGGCTGAAGCAGCAAGGCTAGAATTCAAAACCAGCCTGGGCTACATGGTGAGATTCGGTCTGTGAAAAAAGTGAGTGTGTTTGGAGGGGGAGGACTGGGGATATGACTGAACTGACAAAAGAGTCAGGTCCCCAGCACCCAAGAAAAAAGACAGATGTGGGAGTGCGTGTTTGTAACTCTAGCATTGGGGGGGGTATGAGGGGGCCAGAGAGAGGCAAAGGGCAAAAGACAGGCAGACCTTTGGAGCTCATAAGCCAAGCCAATCTAGCCAACTAATGAGCTCTTGGTTTAGTGAGAGACCCTATCTCAAAGACAAGAGGGAGAGTGATACATCTACATTGACCTCTTACTTCTGCATGGACACAGTGTCTTCGTTAGGGCTTCTACTGCTGAAAGAGACACTGTGGCCATGGCAACATTTATATAGAAAAGTGTTGACCTGGATAGCTTACAGGTTCAAAGGTTTAGTCCCTTGACCTCATGGAGGGGAGCACAGTGGCATGCAGGTGGTACACATGATGCTGGAGAGAGAGAGAGAGTTCTGCATCCTGATCACCAGGCAGCAGGAAGAGAAAAACAACACTGGCCTGGCTTGAGCATCTGAAACCCCAACACCTACCACCAGGGACATGCTTCCTCCAACAAGGGCATACATCCAATAAATAGTGCCACTTCCTAGGAGCCAATGGGGAATATGTTCATTTAAACCACCACACACAGCATATGTATACAGAGAGAGAGAGAGAGAGACACGGAGGGCCGAAAGGATACAGAGACAAGCACAGCCCATGTACTTGGCCATTGTGCCCATGAGCCCTGCTGGCATCTAGAGTACCACATGATTTCACCCGGTTACAAAGGAAACAAATGTAATTTGTTTATTCAATTTGTAACTGTTTCTTCCATTGCCCCCATAGCCTGACATCTGCACACCTACACGAATATATACTTGTCTTTAGAGAGATGCCTCTTGGGGTATCAGAAACCACACAGGGAAAAGAGCACTCTCCAGCTCTAATTTGAGAACATGAAGATGCACGATTCTAATCTGTCTTCTTATGGAATTACATCAACATGCTAGGGAAACAGAAAAGGCCGTTAGTAACATCACTGGTCTAGTTGGAATGTGTATAGAGGAAAATGTTGCTGCTTGCCTTCTGGCTATAAGGTCTTATTATCTGGGGTCTTTGTGATGTCTCCTGTGGAACCCAAGGCAGGCTCTGGTGGGAGAGGGCAGACAATGCTCTGAGGCTGAAGAGGCTAGACCTTTACCCATGAAAGACTGAAGTTCCTGGGTCACCAGCTTCCCTCTGTGAGCTGCACCTAACTCTCCTGAGAACTGAAAGCCCCTCGGAAGACCTCTGGCAACCTTGTTCACACTTGAGTTGCACTGTTCACAATGTCCTCTCCCTTTTCTGTGTCTTTCACCTCAGACAGAGTCTCTGTAACCCAGGCTGGCCTCCTATCTCAGCCTCTTGAGAGCTGGGACTCTAGATTCATGCCATCCATCTACTGCTTCATGATTTTCTTTTCTTTTTTTTTTTTTAAAAAAAAAAAAAAACTTTATTTATTTATTTGCCTTGGTGTTTGCCTGGAACTGGAACTACAGACAGTTGTTAGCTGCCATGTGGGTGCTGGGAATCGAACCCGGGTCCTCTGGAAGAGCAGAGGGTGCTCTTAACCGCTGAGCCATCTCTCCAGCCCCTGCTTCATGATTTTCAACAGAAGGTTCATAAGAAGCGAGGAGTGGGTGAGCTGGGAAGAAGTCAGTGCTACCCAGAGTGAAAGCCACTCTCCTCTCGCCCTTCAGGGCTTGTTGTACGAGGTTTCTGACCCCAAACAGGCCAGAGGACCAACTTGTCCATGATGGCTCCCCCCATGGACTCAGACGCTTATATTAATTCATCCTGTTTAGCCTATGCCTCAGGCAAGTTGCTAGCTAACTCTTTCATCTTAATTCAACCCATTTCCATTAATCTGTTCTGCCACGTGACCTTGCCCGTGGCCCTTGGCTCACCTGGGTCCTACATGCTTCTTGGGTGACTGGATAGAGACTGTCTGACTCAGCACCCCTCCTACCTGATTGCTGAAGGAGGCAGAGGCAGGAGGATCACAAGTTCAAGACCAGCCTGGGCTACACGTAAGTGGAGGAATCAGGATAGGCAGGAAATCAGAGACAGGAGAAGGAGGGTGGAATTAAGACAGACTTGATCCAGCTGCCAAAGAAGAAACATGTAAAGGAGAGCTACGGGCCACGGGCCACGTGGCAGAACAGATTAATGGAAATGGGTTGAATTAAGATGAAAGAGCTAGCTAGCAACATGCCTGAGACATAGGCCAAACAGGATGAAATTAATATAAGTGTCTGAGTCATTTTGATGGGAGAAAAGTCGCCACGGGCAGGTCAGACCTCTGGCTCTATGGAGTCAGAAACCTTTTACAAGGGCTGGAGAAAGCCATGCACTATTAGTTCCAAATAATGGGAAAGAGTGTCAGGATCTCCCAGGCAAGAACTAGAAACATGCTTTTAGTTGTCACCTCCCAACATGACTAAAGCAGTCATGCCTTAATTTATCAGTGTTCACTGATGGGCACTGACAGAGTGAGTACCCAGTTCCATTCCCAGGCCCAGACCTCTGACAAGATGGCACAGATGAGATGCAGAACAAGAAGAGGGTTAGGGAATAGGAAGGCCCAAGGCTGTGAAATTTTGAGCTTCCTTCCCACTGAGCACAGTAGACAGGTGACTTCTGCCTAAGGCGTTGGTGAAGCCAGAGCAACATTGTGACAATAGCAGCAGCTTCCTAACCTTTGGACACTTTTTACTGGAGGGAAGGACAGAATGTAGCAAGTGGTGACCTCAAAGGCTCCTTTTGCAAGGAAGCTGTTCCTAGAGGAACCATGTTATGATACAGAGCCTCTACTCACAAGCAGGTGGGCCAGAGTGGCACATCTACTGACTCACTTATGAGGCCTAACCACCAGCAGTTGTCTCTAATGGGGCAGCTCCCATTCTCCTTTAGAGACCCTCTGCTTGGAAGCAAAAAGAAATGATGGGAAGCTAGAGACAAAAAGTAGTGAAAACTGTCTGTCTCAACATTGTAGAAACATAGCCACTGCCTTGTATAAAACCTTCCTGTTTTAGTCAGACAATAGGGGGAGATGTAGAGTATTTCTTTAATATATATGTATATTGTGAGAGGTTTCTGACCCTGACTTTTGGGCCTAGTCCCATTTGCAGCCCTCCTGCTGCTTTGCCCTAAAGAAACACACAAAAGCTTCTTTTCATTTCATGCTGATCAGCCTAGGGCCGAGGCATGTTGTCAGCTAGCTCCTGCTCTTAAACTAACCCATTATTCTCATCTTATTCAGCCATGTGGCTTGGCACTTTTTCTCAGCAGCATTTCAGCTTCTTTCTTCTGCATCTCTGCAGCATCTCTGCTCTGCTCTGAGATGTTCCCAGAGTTTTCTCAGTCTAGTACACCCCTCCCCATACCTCCTATCTACCTTTGGCCAATCAGCATTTTAATTAAACCAGTAGACGAGACAATTATCTACAATGCAACATAATTCCACTATATATATATATATGTGTGTATATATGTTACTCTGATTGGTTTAATAAAGAAACTGACTGGCCTATAGCTAGGCAGAATAAGGTTAGGCAGGTGAACCAGACTAAGAGAATGCTGGGAAGAAGGAGAGGAGTCTCAGGGTCTTGAGGAGACACGGAGAAAAGAAAGATGAATGTGACTTGCTGAAAGAAATACCGCCATGTGGCAGAGGGTAGATAAGAAATATGGGTTAAGTTGTAAGAGCTAGTTAGTATCAACTCTAAGCTATCGGCCAAGCATTTATTGTTAGTTAGAAGTCTCTGGTTATTTGGGAACTGGCTGGCAGGACAAAAAAGTCAGCCCAACCTAAGAAATTTTAAAAAGCTTCTAAACACACAAAAACAAAGCCAAAATTGGCTTCATAATCTCATGTCTCTCATGCCAACCTCGATATAGAGACACGTCTTCCAGCCACTGCCTGCAGACTTGAGCCACTAGCACAGAGGCCACCAGAGTGAGCCCTGCCGGCACACACTGAACTAAGTGAGCCCTGCCAGCACACACTGAACTAAGCTGCATGGCAGGTTTAAGTTTTTCTCATGTACACAAAAAAGATGACAGATGTGCAGTAAAGACAGATCCAAATGAAAAAAACAAAACAAAATTCTACACAGGTTACAGTGTGTTTAAAAATGTATATAGGCTTGGGAGAGAAAAAAAATGCTATAGATTAAAAAAGTCATAGTTAAAAAATATCTTAAAATAATACAGTCCTTAAAAAGAAATAAAGTAGTAAAAATACAACAAGTCTCATAGAAATAGGAAATACACAGAAAGTCTGAATTCTGTTATTTCCTGACAGCTAATGAAGTAACGACAGCTGCTGAGACGCACTGGGTCATGAAAACTGCTGGGATGGATAAAACAACTCATCTATTTTCTTAAAAAAAGTCTTGACTTCAAAATTGAAAGTAAAAAGCTATGTTACTTTGGGGAATAGGTTGTGCTTTTATTTCCAGAGGAGATGAGAGGCTGTGGATTCATTCCAGGCTGACATGGATCAAGTTTGATGAGGAAGACCCCTGAAAATCCTGGCTACAGACATAAAGAAAGAAACCTAAAAGAGCTACAAGATGCATGATGTACATTTTAACTGCTCACATAAACAAAAATCATCTTTGGCTGAGTTGTGTACAACAGTCTATACTTATATTAATGTAGACATGTATGTTACCTGTAAAAATTTATATATTTTCAGAGTAAGGGGACTAGACACCAATAAAAACAGATGGCCCAAATGAACCAGCATCCAAAACAGCCTCAAGGTTACTGATTGAGATGATCCAGCCTCACAGAAAACTCCAGTCAAGATTTTACAATTATTCTGATTTTCTCAATGTTCCCCCAAAGACATCAGCACCCACAAGCAATAGGAGGTAGTCTGGAGAACAATGCCCACATTCCTAAGAGATGGGATATAGATGGGTTATGATTACTCAATGGATTATAAGTGTTTGCCATTGCTCAGGGCTGGTTGCAAGTTGTTATTGGTCATAATCAGAGAAAAGCTAAACAAAAGAGGTAAATTCAAAATCTCTTTCTAAAGGAAAAGGGAGAATATGATATAGAAATGATGAGATAAGGGGCTGGAGACATGGCTCAGCAGTTAAGAGCACCGTCTCCTCTTCCAGAGGACCCGGGTTCGATCCCCAGCACCCACATGGCAGCTAACAACTGTCTGTAGTTCCAGTTCCAGGCAAATAAATAAATAAAGTTTTAAAAAAAAAAGAAATGATGAGATAAAAGGGTAGATTATTGAATCTACTTTAATAAAAAACTATTAATCTCAAGATATTTTTCATTGGTATAGATTTGGTTTATTGATAAAATTTAGAGGTAAATTTGTTATACTAGATATATATTCCTACTCTTGCTTGGAGTATTGTGATTATACAACTCATTTTAAGATGTAATGTATAATTTAAAAACATGTTAGTAGTTAGTCACCTATAATAATCAAACTTATAGTCATAATAGGTATGTTTTAAAGGTCTTACACAGATATATTTAGAGAAATAATCTTCAAACACTTCAAAGACCTACAGAATATGGCATTTTATATGTTTAATAATGCAAGGCCTTTTATGACATTGAGACATGTCTGCTCTGAGCAGCACCACTCTACTTCAGAGAAGTTGATAGGCATAAAAGAAACTCCATATGTAATTTGCTTTCTTTGTGGCAAAAGCTAACCATTTGGGCAAAGAAACTATCCTTGCTTCAGTTGCTGAAAGTATACTGTCCAGAATGGATCAGCAGAATGCAAAGAAAGTGTATGCCAAACTTTGCCAAGACAAGAAAGGACAATCCCTCAAAATTCTATGCTTCTCAAATATAATAAGCCTATAGGCCAAAGTTAGATGCACTAGTTAGAGAAGAACTTTGGGTGATGTCCAGGCAGCCAGATGTCCCTGTCATTAGGTAACATTATACCCTTCTTGGGCCTTTGAGGGAGTTAAAGACTAAATAATTAGACTTAAAGTTTTCCTTAGTTATGATAAAAGCTAAATTGGATATAAAACTTTAGATTCAAAAAATACGATAAATAATAGAGTATTTTCTCTAATTGTGTCAAATATAAATGGACTGAATACTGTAACTAATACTTATTTGGTAACTATTTTTGTTGTATATAATTTTACTAATGTTAAAGTTAAAACCTTTTTAATTAGACAAAAGGGGGAAATGCAATGGAATAATGCTCTATACACTGTGTATTGATCTCATTGTGTGGCTAGGCAGGATTTTCTGAGCAGAAAGGATGCTGGGAAGAAGAAGGTGAAATCAGAGGAAACACCATGAGACATAGAGGGAGCAGGATGAGTAGGTACATGAGATAAATGAGCCTCGGGGCACCACATAGATTAATAAAAATTGGTTAATTTAAGTTGTAAGAGCTAGCTAACAATGAGCCTAAGCTATCGACCAAACATTTGTAAGTAATAAGTCTCTGTGTGGTTATTTGGGAGTGGCTGCTAGGACACAGAGAAACTCTGCCTACACTACCTGGAAAGCTGGGCCTGGCTCTAGCCCTCCTTTTTTTCCCTCAGTTACCCACCAGCCTGCTCTCTGCTCTCAGCTGTCTGGGCCCCAACATAGGTAAGAACTATCCCAGTGAGCAGCAAGTGCAGCTTCTGTCAGACTCAGAATAAGGCAATCTCTTCAACTCCTCAGGAATCTGAGAAATGATTCAAAGGAATTTAGAAGATCCCCCCCAAGTCTTCTTTGTTAAATTAAAGGCTCAGTTGCCATTCTGTGAGAGGCACTGTTGAAAGGTGGTAGAAACTTCAGACGAGGCCTAGAAGGGAACTATGTCAAGGGGGCGGGGTACATGAAGGGCATGCTCTGCTAGGACTGCTGACCTTGAGACAAGCAGCAGCTCTGTCCACATACATTTGCTACCATGACATTCAGTGTCACTACAGGCCCAGAGCAACAGGCTCAAGGGACCTCAAACTGAATACTAAGAAACTGGAGCCAGCACCAGGGGTCAAATTTAGATCATTGCTTTCAGGGCAAGACTGTGGAACTGCTTAGTTTAGCACAGACCTTTTGTCACTGCAGTAGAAAGTTCCTGCAGGTACAGACAGAATTTACTGACTCCAAAATACAAACAAAACTTCAGAAGCAATGTTTAAGCGTGCAAAGGATAACATCATGCCAGCTACCCAAGCACAGCATATAGGTTTGACAAGCTGAGGTGGGGACATTTCCAAAAGTGAGTGTGTAGGAACCTTGAAGAGGTTAGGACAATTTGGTCACACTCACTGTACTAGCAAGAAGCTGTAACTAAAAGATCTAAAGTGCTTCTGCCTGAAGCACTTTCCACTGAAGTCTCACTTCCCAAGAAGGTGGAGAAAGTTGGCCAGCAAACAGATGGACTGGGAATCAGGCATTATTCACCTTGACCGAGAGGTGTGGCCTTTGGGCCTTGAGGACCCAACTACAGGGCATGGCCTGGCCAGTCGAAGACCAGGGCATGGCGTTTCTCCTTCTTGTTTGTTCCCTCACAGTCTTAAAGAACGGACGAGACCCACTGCTGCCCTATGGGTCAATCTCTTGTATCAATGAGTGTCTCATAAAACCCCTTAATAAATATTAGTCTTTTTATATAATCAGTTGCTAGTGACTATTGGTGATTGGGCACCATTTGTTGTATGAAATTTTTGACCTGTCCAGCCCAATATCGGGACCTAAAGTCCCACAGTCCTACAGAAACACACAGGGGCTTATATTAATTATATACTGTTTGACCTATGGCTTAGACTTATTGCTAGCTAGCTCTCACTTCTTAACTCATTGTTATTAACCTGTTTTGCTGCATGGCTCATGGCTTACTTGTGTTCTACTGTGTATTGTTTCTTGGGCAGCTGGACTGTCTCTCTCATGACTACTCCCTCCTTCCCCTGTATCTATGCTTGGATTTCCCATCTGCTTCTAAACTGCTGCCATAGGCCCAACAATTCTTTTATTATCTAATGGTATTCACAGCATACACAAAGATAACCCACATCAAAGAATGGACTGCATTTTGGGAGAGAAACAATCAGCAACTCCTGTCGATTTGTCTGAAGGACAAAGAATAGGTACTTATAACACTTTCTTCATTAAATCCCTCTTGGAGTCTAAACCACATTAAGAGCCATTTTCCCTATTTGTTCTGATGAACCCAGACAGTACTGATTAGAAACCACTGATTCTCAGCAAAGGGACTAACAATGCCTAGGTAAATGAGAGCCGGCTGAGTCCCCCCTCCCAAAATTCCTCAAATAAAACACCTTTTCTGCTACCCTTAGAAGCTAATCAACAAGTGTAATACTTATATTAATGGCTACAATTCATTCAGGTATGGTAGACAACAGTAAAGCAAATTATTCTGGATCTGGATCAGGTTAAACACAAGAGCCTACTCACGGAGCAGTAGGAGTAGGCAGAGTGGGGTGTGGATTCATTTACTTTTAAATTGTTACTTATTATGGGGATGTATACACATACCATGACCTACATGTGGGGGTCAGGGAACAACTCTGCGGTGTTGGTTCTCTTCTTCCACCTTTTATAAGAACTCCAGGGATCAAATTCAAGTCATGCTTTCAGAGTAAATACATTTACCTACTTTGCTTATGTCACCAGCCATAAGCTATATTCAGGAGCAAAATCCTTGCTCAGGTGCTCCTCTTCAGTCCTGATTTGCCATCAGGAAATTTCTATGGGACCCGGATACTAGTACCTCAGCTCATTACTCCAGATCTGATCCTAGCTGATAACTCCCAGAGCTCTCCTTCAGGGCTGCTGAGACTTTCACATGGGTGGCAACTTGAACCCGCAGGTCAGCTTCCAGGGGTTCTCAAGACTAAGTTGCAAGTTCTCCTCCTCACAAGCAAATACCCTGCCAGTCCTTTCAGTCGGCAGCAAGGGCCAATGGCTCACTTCCGGTCCCTCCTGTCCCTCGGCTAGAAGAGATGCTGTGAGAGCTTCTCCTGTTCTCTAGCGCCATCACAGGCAAAGCCCGTTTTTACCTGTGGCTCTTCCGAATCGGAGCCAGAGACCACAATCTCCCTGACTGCCTTATAAAAACACAATTGAAGCTATACTCTTAGAGGGCCTCTAGTTGCCCAGGATACCTTACATTTTGATACTATCCCTGAATACTTGCAGAAGCCACTGGCCCTCTATCATACTCTAGCTGCTCAGGAGCAAGAGGATCACAGCTTCTTTGCTTGTTTGCTTTTTGAGACAGGGTTTCTCAATGGCTGTCCTGGAACTTGTTTTTTTTTAGACCAGGTTGGCTACAGGAATTCGTCTGCTTCTGCCTCCCCAGTGCTGGATTAGAGGTGTGGGCCATTACCACCCAGCTGATGATCTCAACTTTAAGGCCAATCTAAGCAACTTGCTAAGACTTTTCCCAAGATAAAACTCTTATAAAGGGATGGATGTGTAGCTCAATGTTAGAGCACACACATAGCTCTCCAGTATGACAAAAGAAAAACCATGTCAAGGCAGCTGGGCCCCAGTCTTACTGCGCTACTGACTCTTGATGCTTGGGCCTCTTGGTATCAGCTCCAAGCAAATGGCTTTACATGATGCACTTGGCAATAAGGCTCAGCAAATTAAAACACTTGCCACATAAGCCTGACAACCTGAGTTTAAACCTGGGATCCCACAGTGGAAGGAGAAAATGAACTGAAAGTGTCCTCCATCTTCCATTAGCATCATGGACCATGAGGGCCACACTTCACACATACACACACAAGTTTTAAAAATATACATAGTTTTTGTTGTTTGTTCACTTTGTTTCTCATTTTGAGACAGTCTCACTATGTAGAACAGGCCTGCCTTGAACTTGCAGAGATCCATCTGCCTCTGCCTCTTAAGTGTGAGTGCTGGGATTAAAGATGTGTGCTACCACTCCTGGCCTAACGAATGCTCTTTAATGTAGAGTACTAGTTGCCCTTGTTGACCTTCTAGAGGCAACTATGGAAGATCTGGGGATATCTTGCTAGAAGATTTTTAACTATGACAGTCAAGATAAAGCTTATGCATACAGTGCCAAAGGGTGAGCATCTCAAAAGGGGAATTAAAGGGAGAAAAGAAAACTATTCTGCACCCCAGAGAAAGGGTTGATAATCTCACCTGCAGGAGCAGCATGCAGGATGCACAAAGCTTGGCTGAGGAGGTAGCCTGGAGACCCACACATCCGGGACTGCTACTCTTGCTCTGTACTTGAATACAGTTGTACTGACCCGTACTAGAAATAATAAATGGGTCAGTTAAGAGGCCTTGACTCTGATTCTAGCCATTTGCAATTTGTCTTGTTTTATTTTAAGGGTAAAAAGAGATATCCATGTAACTGTGATTATAATCCATGCAACTTCCATGGCAAAATTAAAGAAAGCTAAAAAGAAGCACCCTTTATGGGACAAATTAGCTCATACTTTCCACCAAAGGTACATACTTCCAAGAGGCTAGATCTAAGGCCTAAGAAATCCTGAGTCCTGTTCTGGGGAATGAGCTGCTCTGGGAGATATCGCATGACCACGACAGCAAAGATCTCCTCAACTCCTTCTGGGAAGTGTGAGCTGGATCCCTTGGTTTTCATCATTGTGAGGGCTGGAAATATGGATGTAGTTCAGTAGTAGATAGCTGCTTTGCACAAATGAGGCCCTGGTTCCATCCCCAGGACTGTAAACATTATCTCAAATGTTTCAAACATATTTCTGAGTAGAAGTTTTCTTCTCTAAAAACTAAACCACAGCACTGACATGGGGAAAGCCACAATTCCTAGGCCACATTTTGTTCTTGTTTGGTTTGTAACTTCAGGGGCTCCTTATTTCTTTTATAGAATCTTGTGTGGGGTCAATGGCTACATTGCTTTTTCTTAGTCAAATACTGATTAACTATTAACATCGGATAATAAGACAGAGTTTGTTAGAAAATGTGACTTCAAAGCTCGATCACACACAGAATTAACACAATGACGTTTGGTCTTCACTTAAAGGACATTCCTCCTTGGGTTGGACAACTTCCAGTGGGCAGTCTCTCCTCTGCCATCTCACTTCCAGCATGACTCCCACTGCAGCAGGACTCCTGCACAGCAACACATGCTGTCCAAGAACCATTCCATGGTGGGTCCAGGTACCAAAAGTGCCAAAGCATCATCAAAGTCATGTCATTTTGTCACTGAGTCTGGATCTACCCAGCTGAGTCCTGAGAAAGTGGATCAACTTGGTCTCTGTGAAGAATGCTGTCCCAAGGGTCACTCCTAAGCAGATGGTCCCCACAACAATGTGTGCCAGCCTAGCAGGCCAGCTCTGCTCACAGCAGAGAAATGCCTGGAGAAAGAAACTAGTGTCAATGCCAGACAAATCAGGGAAAAGTTATCTTCTAGCTTCTTTTTTAGGTTTATTTATTTTATCTTATGTGTACAAACATATGTGCATAGTTCATTCTCTCTGTGTGTACCCTATGCCTTTAGAGACCAGAAAAGGCATAAATGGTCTAGAACCGAAGTTACAAATGGTTGTGAGCCGCCATGTGGGTGTTGGGAACTGAACCTGGGTCTTGAGGATGAGCAGGAAGTACTCTTACTCACTGAGCTCTCTCTCTCCAGCCCTATCATCCAGCTTCTAAGTCAGATAAAAAAGCACAGGGATGAGCTTAGGTGTTGCTGGATTTTTTTTTTTTTTACTCTAGCCTCACAGTGGAATGCCAAAATGCTGTTGGTTGTTTATAGTCTTTGGGAGGGGAGGCGCTACCCAGCTCCCAAATAAATCATTCACAGTCTTATTATTACTAATAAATGCACAGACTTAGCTTGGCTTGTTGCTTGTCAGATTTTCTTAAATTAGCCTGTCAACCTTATTCCTCTGGGCTTTTTACCTTTTCTCTTCTGTAAATCTTACTCCTACCCTATGGCTGGTTCTGTAGAGGTGGCTGTCCCCTAGAGCCCTGCTGTCCTCTTGCTCCTGATCTTTCTACGTATCCTCTCTGTCTACCCTTCCTCCTGCTTTGCTATTGGCCATTCAGCTCTTTATTCTAAACAGGCACAGTGACACAGCTTCACAGAGTTAAATAAATGCAACAAACAAAAGTAACACACCTTAAAATACTATTCTACAGCACCTAGGGGTTGAGTAGTGCCCTACAGGTCTAGGAAAGGTGGAAGAGACAAGTGCTTAGTCAGTCTGTTGAGGCTGGGTGGGAGACGGAAGACCATGCCAGCTGCAGAGTCACGGGGTGTAAGGCTGAAGGGAGTCTTACCTCTGAAACACTAGTAATCCCACCACTGAGGGCAAACACCCCAAGAAGAACTGGTGACAGACGCAGGCCAGCCAGAGGTCTGTGGGGGCTCCTCTGGAAGTATCGATGGATGAAGAAAAGGCTCTGTGTGATCCGAATGCCCATGTTAAAGCAGTTGGCCAAGATGAAGCCCACGCTGCCACACCAACTGGTCAGGAGGTAGGATAAGACCAAAAATGAGGAAGACAGTGCCAGCATGGTGAAATTATACCTGGGGAGACAAGCAAAGTGGTGAGGTAAGTATCTTGCCCCAAGATAAGAGTATTACACACACAAGAAAGTGGCCATATCAACTCACAAAAAAGATCTGAGTTTACATTACATTAAATGAATTCCCATAATCCAGTGTTTTATATGGGTGTGAGCAGAAGCGGTTTGTTTAGTTCTTGTAGTAGATTAAACCCGAGGCCTTACATATGCTAGGCATATCCCTTTGCCTTTGTATGTTTCCCCTTTTTTAGACAGAGGGTGTCACTTTGTAGTCCCAACTGATTTTGGAGCCCCTGAATATGAAGATTATAGGCCTGAATTACAATACCTGGCTCTGCCCTTGGTTGTTTTTTATTGCTGTTTTGTTTTGAGACAGGGTGTCCCTATGTAGTGTAGGTTCACCTCTCACTTACTATATGGCTCAGCTGACTGGCTGTCAGGAATCTCAATCTTGGACTCTCTCTGTCTCTGTCTGTCTTGTCGGGGTGTGTGTGTGTGTGTGTGTGTGTGTGTGTGTGTGTGTGTTTGTGTGTGTCTTTGAGTTGCTCAGGATCAAACCTAGGGCTTTGCACAGCTAAGCAAGTATTCTCCTTTGTTTGTTTGTTGTGTCTGCTTTTGCAGACAGGGATTCTTTGTGTTGCAGCTCTGGCTACAACTGGAACTTGCTTTATAGACCATGGTGGCCTCGAACAAAAGGAAATCTACTCACCCTGAGTGCTGGGATTAAAGGTGCAGCCAGCACCCTGGCTAAGCAAGTAATCTTACTGAGCAAAATCTGCAAAAGAGCCTTAAATTCATAATCTTTCTGTGTTGGCCTCCCAAGAGCTAAAGTTAAGGTGTGTGCTTCCATGTCCAGCCATAACCCATGTTTTTATAGCACTGAATACTACATAGATAACATGGAAATGTTTTTCTTGACCCCCTAAACAAAACACATACAACTCAGGGTACTTATACTTCTAAGAATAATAGTTTATTGGGTGATATTTTGCAATCAAAACACAAAAATTCCTTTCAGCTGAAATCTCCAAGGAATGTGACCTGGGTAATAATACCAACTCTGTAAAGGACTGTGAGGGTTGTTGGGGACATTGGCAAGCAATTAATATGCATGAATCCTATCCAGTGGAGCTTAAATTTGTTCAACAGAGAAATGAACTAGCACAATGAGGCTGAGAACCCACCCAAGGACTAAGGAACACTCTGCCCTGCTACTGGCTGATTACTTTAGTACTTCACCCTGCTTCCCTTGGGAAACAATGCACCCAGGCAGTGGGCCTCACTCAAAGCAAGTGATGAGCGTCCAGAATTAACTGTGAGCAGTGAGCAAAGCCTGGACACTTCCTGTTCTCCCCCTTGCAGAGACTTCCTGGGCTCTTTACATCTCTAGTGTTCTCTGGAGCTGAATGGTTATGCTAATTCTTTCACTGCTGATTTCAAACACGCACCTTCAGTGTTCTGCAAAGGAAATTAATGCCATAGTCCTCAAAATGACTGTGATATAGTCATGCACCAAACCCCAGCGTCTGGGTTCTGCCCACTTCACAATAGTATAATATATGGTTGCTGAGTGGCTTAACCCTTGTAGATGTCCAAGCTGTGTCCACTGAGTTAGGCAGCCTCTGAGGCCACCACCCAGGCTCTGAACATCAGAGGTACTAAGAAAGCCACTGTGTGTTAAATGAGTAATACATCTGATCACAAGAAAGTCACTAGGTTCCCAAATGCCTTGTTATGGGTCTTTGGACTGATCAAGGTCATGGCACTTCAAAAGCTTCCTTTATTAGAAAGCATGGTAAGAAGCACACATAACCACGTGCATGTGTGCATGCATGTGTGAGTGTGTGTGTGTGTGTGTGTGTGTGTGTGTATGTGTGTGTGAGCATGAGAGACAGCTTACATACACACACACACACACACACACACACACACACACACACACACACACACACACTGTACTCTAACAAAGGATTATAATTCCATCCAGAATTTGAGAAAGAACGTTCATTTACTTCTTGGTAGAAAATTTGTTTTTCTTTTCTTTTTTTTATAATTTATTTTTTAGTGTGCATTGGTGTGAAGGTGTCAGATCTTCTGAAATGGGAGTAACAGACAGTTGTGAGCTGGCATGTGGGTGCTGGGAATTGAACCTGGATCCTCTAGAAGAGCAGCCTATGCTCCTTATCTGTTTTTCATGAGCAATGAACAAACAGGAGTTTGTACCTCCACACTACTGCTCTGAGGTTCCTAGTTGCAAATCCTCAGAATGTAAGTGTGGTTCTCAACCCTCATCAAGGAAACCTCTCTTTACAACAGGCAGAGACCATTACAGAAAACCATAGCCAATCAAAAGGCAGAGGTGGGTCGCTTAGTCCCAACTGATCCATCTACAACACAACTCCTGCACCTGAGACTCAGTGGTCACTACAGAAGAGGAGACAGACAGACTATAAGAATCAAAGAACAGGAAGTTTACTGTGAGGTTGTGTTCCCTAGAAATGAAAGCAGTTCCACCATGTGCTACATGGCTGCCTGCATAGGACCTGAGCAAAGACAATACCAATAGCCATGTTAAAATAGACAGGGAACAGCTCAAAAGGCCTCAGTCCTACACAGAGAACAAAACTACAGGCAACTAAGTGTTGTGGAATATTATTTTAACTAGGCAAAAATGTGTTGCATTTGTTTATGCTGCAGAATATTCTTTAACTGTGTAAAGGTGTGTTACTTCTGTGTTATGCTGCATTTGTTTAACATGTAAGGATGTGTGTCTAATTATGTAAAGACGTGTTGCATCTGTTCCGCCTTGCCTACGTAAGGCACTTGATTGAACAAATGAACAGTTGAACAGACAATAGCTAGGCAGAGAAAAGATAGGTGGGGCTGGCAGGGAGAGAATAAATAGGAGTAGGAATCTAGGTTTAAAAGGGAAAAAAAGGAAGCAGAGAAGAAAAGAAAGCCATGCCTGGGGTCAGAGGCTAGGCAGCTGTTACCCAGCCACACACAGAGATGACAAGAAAGTCAGAAAAGGTAAAAAGCCTCAAGGCAAAAACGTAGATGATGTAAATGAAGAAACAGATTAAGTTATAAGATCTAGCAAGAAAAGAGTTAAGCTGAGGCTGAACATTCAAAACTAATAATAAGTCTCTGTACCATGATTTAGGAACTGGTTTGTGGCTCAAAAGAAAAAGTCTGGTCCAACTAAGGAAGGCTGAGAGTGGGAGAGACAGTGTCCCCAGGGAAGAAAGAGCACAGCAACTGGTTACCCAGTACCAAACGGTCAGCCCTGAAAACATACACAGACAATAACATTATACAGACTGAGCAGGCTGTATTGATATATTTAAGAATACACACACACACACCCCAGTTAATGGAAAAGAGGCTGTGAATTTGAAAGACAGCAAGAGAGGTGGCGGTACATGGAAGGGCTTGGAGGAAGAGAAGGAAATTAGGCAGTGATGTAGTTATATTATAACTTTAACAAATTAATTTTTTAAAAAGAAAATACTTCCATATGCTGCCTAAATTTCTTCATGATTTGGTCATAAGACTGTTTCTCTTTAACATTTCAAATGTGTCTTAGCATCGTCTCACCTCCTCTACATTAACATTAAAATTATTGTTAATTAACATTCCCTTCAAAATGTAGATTGCCCTTGTATGTTGGTGTACACCTTTAGTCCCAGCATTCAAGAGGCAGAAGCAAATGGGTCTCTGTGAGTCTAGGGCCAGCTTGGTCTACAGAGCTAGTTCCAGGAAAGCTAGGACCACATAGAGAGAAAATGTCTCAAAAAAATAATGGGGGGGGGATGTATGGTAGAGTCCTGAATGCATACACACTGAATGCTCTGGATTATATTTTATTTTTAAATTACTCAATGTTAGAAGCAGCTTTTAAATTGAAATATAGTATTTTTCAAAGCTAAACATTTTACCCATTGGAAAAGAGTGGACTCAAAGCAGTTCTGCAACTATAAACTAACCAGCTAAGGGAAGATGGGAGTAGACAGGCAACTATTGTAAGATCATGGGTTGTGATCTACTCACAGACTGACAAATTACTACAGTCAGTCGGTCATACTGTGTGGTGAAGACGTTTATATTTGTATTTATTTTTGCTGTTTGTATGCATGTCTGTGTATGTGGATGAGGACACACATGTGCTTCATGCACATGAAAAGATCCCAGGACAACGTGCAGGTTCACTTCTCTCCTTCAAGCATGCAGGTCGCAGGGTTAGAACTCTAGTGTTCAGGCTTGGCAACGGGCATCTTTGCCTGAACCATATTACCAGCTGTTGGATGTGGTAGTCCTTTTGAAGAATGAGATAGAAGAGAATAAAAAGAACCAATGTGTCCTGTACGTAAGTGAGGTGCTTCCTGCTCTGTGAACCCTTGCATCTGTCCATGCATTTCTATATGTACTGGGTCATGTTGTACTCAGACCAGAAGCTTCCAGAGCTTCAGATTCAGAACTGCTTGGTGGTAATAAATAGTTCCCCTGGCTTAACTCTTCTAAAATTCTAATTCTATTGACATGGAAGAGGACCAGAACTCCCTAAGACAACTGCTTCAGTCTGGGCTAACATCCTGGCTAGGCTCCAGTCACTATCCAGCAGCTGGTTACCAGGCTTCCTTCTGTGGACAGCAGTTTAAGATGAGAACAGACAGAGGTTGCTGAGAAGGGAGAAGGACTCAAGGACTCTGGGCTACCTACCCTTCCTCGCTCCACACCTAATAGCAAGGCTCTGAAGGAGAACAGTGCTCAGAGTAAACGGGGGCTGGGGGGGGCATGGAAACCTTCAAGGATACAGAAATCAAGGGACAGTGGTTACATAGAAGAGCCACTCACCCCATCACTCATACCACCTTTTACAGTCCCTCCCTTATCATTTTTATCCTTCTCATCTTATAGTGACATCTTAAGATACTGCCCTCTTATTTTTGGCTTTTAAGATATGAAAAGCAGGTGACCCTGGGTTTGGGCCAATAATAAAAAAAATTTAAAATAGACATACATGCTGACAGGCCTACTGACTGACTGCATAGAGAGATAAAGGGAGTGGTGAAAGCAGTGTGAACAAGAAGCTCTGGTTATAACGATCTCCTTGGGAGATTTTGAATTACAACCAGTATTAACACTACTGGTGAAGGGTCCAGGGCAAAAGTCCCAATCTGGAGCTAAAAGAAGAAAAACTTGTGTTGAAATATGTATCTGCCTTTGAGCCTTCATCTTAGGAAAGATGTTACAGAATCCCGAGATTCTTGGAAAACTACAAACCCATTAGGGACGAGAATTTGAATATATTTAGGTGATTTGCCTGCATTCAAGTCTGGACACCACCTACATGTGCTGCCTAAGAAGAGGGTGTCATGTCAAATCCCCGGAGGGTGCTGGGACTTGAATCTGAGTCTCTTGAAAATCAGTCAGTGATCTTAACCACTGAAAACTCTCTCTAGCCTCCAAGAATTTGCTTCTTGAAAAAGCAAAGTAACCAAGTAACCCCTGGAGTTGAGGCCCATTCTTAGGGCACTGAGCAGGGATGCAGCAGAATGAAGATAGCTTTTCCTAAGGATGTCTGCACACTTAACAGATACAACTCTCCCAGCTGATGCCTATCCCTCATTAAAGGAAGCAGCATATTCCCCTCCTAGCCCCACTGTGGGAAACGCTAGATAAATTGTACTGGGGCAGTAGTGGTCCTAGGGAGCTATTACACTAGTACTGTAGAATGGCCTCTGAGGAAAGTGTAGCCAAACCAATGTTCTGAGTGAAAAGAAAAGAATTGGAAAGTTACTTGGCTTTGTCCAAAGGTCAAGATTAAAAGTGTACTTTCCACATTACCCACCTGTCAACCTCCTCCTTGCTCATAGCAGCAAATGTGAAACACTCGGTCACACCATTGATTGCAAGCAGGAGGACATAGAGACAATAGGAACGCATCAACACAGGACCTACAAAGGAACAGAGATTCCAGAGTCAAAATGGGATGTATCCTTAGCTCCACCATGTGTTCAAAGAATTAGGTCATAGGACCTAACAGTAACAAAGGGAGACTGCATGCTTCTACCTCTTGAGTACTGGTATTTCAAGTATGTGACATCATGCTTCCTGAATGAGCAATTTTTAATAAAACAAAGGATCATTCAATCTATAATCCAACAATTCCACTGCAGGTATCCACCCAACAAAAATGAAAGCACTTGTTCAAAAAATGTATACTAATTCTATGCATAATCATCCAAAGTGACCAGCAATAGAAAAAAAGATAAGCAAACTGGGGCCTTCCACTCAGAGTAATACTTCTCAGAAACAAGTACTTCCAAAGAGAGGCTAAAGGGATAGCTCAGCAGTTAAGAGCACTTGCTCTTCTTTCAGAGAACCTGGTTCAGTTCATCCACACAGTCGCTTGTGACTATCTAAAATCCACTTTTGGTGATCCAATGCCCTCTTCTAGCCTTTAAAGGCATCAGGCATGTGCGCAGTACACATACATACATGCAGGCAAAACATTCATACACATAAAATTTTAAAAATTAATTATTTTAAAAAACAGACAAAAAGATTTCTGGGCATTGCGGTGCACACCTTTAATCCTTGCACTCAGAAGGCAGAGGCAGGTAGATCTCTGTGAGTTCCAGGCTAGTCAAGGACACATCATAAGACTTTACCTCAAAAACAAACAAGATAAGAAAAACAGAATCGGGGGCTGGAGAGATGGCTCATCGGTTAAGAGCACCTTCTGCTCTTCCAGAGGACCCGGGTTCAATTCCCAGCACCCACATGGCAGCTAACAACTGTCTGTAGTTCCAGTTCCAGGCAAACACCAAGGCAAATAAATAAATAAATAAAATAAAGTTTAAAAAAAAAAAGAAAAACAGAATCAATGTGTTAACAAATATCAAAAATTTTAGACCAAGAAAAGACACAAAAGTGTACATGCTGTATAATTTCATTCACCTGAAATAAATTTATTTGTCTACTTTTTTTTTAAAGATTTGCTTATTATGTGTATATCACACAGGAAAGGGTGCCAGATGTCATCATAGATGGTTGTGAGCCACCATGTAGTTACTGGGAATTGAACTCAAGACCTCTGGAAGAACAGTCAGTGCTTTTTTTTTTTTTTTTAAACTTTATTTATTTATTTGCCTTGGTGTTTCGCCTGGAACTGGAACTACAGACAGTTGTTAGCTGCCATGTGGGTGCTGGGAATCGAACCCAGGTCCTCTGGAAGAGCAGACGGTGCTCTTAACCGCTGAGCCATCTCTCCAGCCCCCAGTCAGTGCTCTTAACCTCTGAGCCATCTCTCCAGCTCCCTTTGTCTACTTATTTATTTATGTATTTGAGGCAGGGTTTCTCTGTGTAGCCCTGGTTGTCCTGGAACTTGCTCTATAGACCAGGCTGACCTCAAACTCAGAGATCAGCCTGTTTCTGCCTCCTGAGCACTGGAACTAAAGGTGTATCCCATGACAACCAGCTGAAATTCTTTTTTTAAGAGCAATGCTGGGACGTAGCTCAATGGTCTAACATGCACAAAGCCCTGGGTTTGATACCCAGCAACACACACACACACACACACACATAAGCCCCAAACAAACTAAAACTGATGAAGCTTGGGCTGAGAGTGGTAAAGTGTACGCTTGGCATCTGCAGAGCCCTGAATTCAATTCCTAATTCCTAAATAAACCAATACATGCAACAAATACAGTTATAAGGCCAAACCATGAAAATTATTGGGCTGGGCTGGGAAGAGCAGTGATGTGAATGTTTTCTGACATGAGAAACTCATCTGAACACACAGCACTAGCTGGAGCAAGAAGAGAAACGGTGTAAGAGGGAAACTAATAGGCAATGTGTGCAGAGGCCTTGATGCTACCCAGACAGCACATGGGCCTTGTAGGGTGGTAGCTTGGTGACAGCTTGGTCAAAAGAAAAGATAAGGAGCCAGGTGTGGTAGCACATACCTCTAATCCCAGCACTTTGGAGACAGAGGCAACATAATAATGGCAGTTGATTTATATCTCTACCAAATGAGCATGGTAACGATTGGACAATATCTTGTAGTTGTGTTAAAGCAGAAGCTGTTTCTTAGGGACTGTTTTCTAAGGGGCCAGAGCTGGTCTGAAACAGCTGGATCCCCTATCTGTGCACATAACCATCCTAATGGCTTCCTAATGAGGCCTCCCAAGCAGTTCCCTGATAGAAACCTGCTGCTTAAGGCACAAACCCCAGGGAGCCACAAATCATATCATAGGCTTCACAGCAAGTATTTTCAAATTTAACAACCTTTACTCTGGTGTAGAAACATGGTCCTTTTTGGGTTTTTTTGTTTTCCAATTCCAAAAGTCCAATACCATTGTGACAACTGAAACGAGGAAATTTAAAAGTGTACTGACAAGGCCCTTTCTATTGAGATGGGGCACCAATGAATCTTCCAAGTTCTTATCTAGTGATCTGAGAAAGTAAAAACATCTCTGCTTGCTCCAGGAAAAAAAATGCAAATGGATGGCAGTCTAGAACCCAGCATAGGTAGAAATGGATAAAAACCCCAAAGACTAGCAAGTGCAGTGAAATTCTTGGCAGCCTGGGGATCAAGTATTTCTTTCTTTCTTTTTTTTTTTTTAAATGTTTATTGTTTTTATTTTATGTTGAATTGGTGTTCTGCCTGCATGTATAACTGTGTAAGGGTGCCAGATCTTGGAGTTACAGACAGTTGTTAGCTGCCATGTGGATGCTGGGAATTGAACTTAGGTTCTCCGGAAGAACAGTCAGTGCTCTCAACTGCTGAGCCATCTCTCCAGCCCCAGATCAAGTATTTCAATGATAGGTATAATCCATGTTTTTCTCCTTCCAAACCAAGAGTCAGTAAATAAATAGATAATCTTATTTGCTGAGATCAATTTTATTCTAGGCAAATGGCTCTGGGTTATCTTTCCAAGGCTTTTAGCCACCCACACTCCGAGATTTCCATCTCAGATGTATTCAGTACCAAATGGAAATCCATCACAGTCCACACCCTGCTTTCTTCCCTCACTCAGAGGAAACACAGGAAAGTACTTGGCCTGAGAGGAAAGCTAACAGCAAGGAGGGTGGAGAGCTGCTGGCCCTGGTGCAAGCCCAGACTGATTGTGCACTGACAGAGAACAGCCCCAAAGCCATGGCTGCCCCAAAACTCTCCCCACAATGACACAGACGTCAGCAAGTGTGTACATGGCCTGAATTTCGTGAAATCAGGACAAACCCTTTCCAGAGTCTAGCACGTACCCGATCCTGAACTAAGCATGGCTCCTCCATAGATGTCCAGAGCCAGCTGGGAGTAGGCAAAGCCAAACACAGTGATGGTCAGGCCAGTCAGCAAGGCCAGCTTCAAGAGGGACTCCAAAGCCGCAGCAGCCACAAGGACATCCTCCTGGGCCAGAGGAAAGGGAAGGAAGTCAGCAGAGTCTGAGCGGAGGAGCTCCTCCTGAGTCTGTCTTTATGGCAATTAGCAAATGGAAGGCAGAAGGAAGCCCTGTCTCTGTAGGTGGGAAGAGGGAGGCTTACTTTTCAACTCATTCAGGATCAGTTTCCAGGGCTGCTGAGGAAACACTTGCTTTATCCTCCCTCATATTTTCACTTATACCCTTCAGATCTGTGCTGCTGACTAACGGCCAGAAATTCTGTAACTGTCAATGTACATGTAAGAAAATATTACTGAGTCAGATTTTGAATCAGATCTTACTTTCAGATACTAGGCATAAATTGCATTTTGTAAAATGTCTTCTGAGACATATGAGAGGTGGACCTAGATTGCTTTTAATTGCAAAATAAGTCAGAGTGGGTGAGGCTCTGCAGGCATGAGGGCCCCAGTTCAAATCCAGGCATGGCTTCCTGGGTCTGTAACCCTAGCACTGGGGAGTGGGATAGGTAGATAGCCAGCAGAGTCAAAATGGTGAGCTCCTGGTTTAATAGAGAACCAGTTTTAAGAAATCAAAGAAGACAGAAAAGACACCTAATATCTTGTTCTGGTCGCTAAATGTGCACTCATGGGCACCTGCAACTGCATAGAAAAGTTAATAAAATAATAAAGGCTAAAATCTTTTTAATGCCATGCAGTGGTAGCATATGTCTTTAATCCCAGCACTCAGGTGGCAGAGGCAGTGAGTTCTAGGCCAGCCTGATCTATAGAGTGAGTTCCAGGACAGCTGGGGCTACACAGAGAAACTGTCTTGGCAAAATAAATAAATAAACCAAAACAAAAAAGAGTCAAAAATCTTTTTAGGGGCTGGAAAGATGGCTCAGCAGTTGGGAGCACTAGATGCTCTTCCAGAGGACCCAGGTTCAATTCCCAGCACCCATATGGCAGCTCACAACTGTTTGAACCTTCAGTTCCAGGGGACTTGGCACTCTCACACAGGCATACATGCGAGCAAAAATAAATAAATAAGTAAACCATTAAAAAAATCCTTTTAAAGTAAATCAGAATTTTCAGTGGTTACAGGGCTAGGAGAGTGCACCCTGCCCTGAGTTTGATCTCTCACTGCACAAACAGTAGTGACACATCTAAAATCCCAGTACATGGGAAGCTGAAGCACGAAGCTCACAAGTTCAAAGCCATCCTTTGCTACATAAGACCCTGACTCAAAAACAACAAACCACAAAAATAAAAACCCAGGAGTCAATTAATTAAGCAAAGAGTGAGGTAATATAGAAGAACAAAGGGCTGAGACACAAAGGACAGCCAGGAGGAAAATAGAAGTAAATCTGGGCCCTGCCAACAGTAAGAGCATGACAAAAAAAATGGAAGAATGATCTAGGCATGGTGGCACATGGCTGTAACTCCACTATCTAGGCAGTGGAGGCAGAAGGGTCAAGAACTTCTAGGTCTACCTTGGCGACAAAGGCAGTTCAAAGCCAGCCAGGGCTATAAGACCCTGTCTCAATAAACAGAGCATAGCTGGGTGGTGGTGACACATGAGGCAGAGGTAGGCAGATCTCCAAGTTAGAGGACAGCCTGGTCTACAGAGTAAGTTCCAAGACAGCCAGAGCTACATAGTAAGACACTGTCTCAAAAAAACATAAAACAAAACTGTGAGATAATGCACTTGTACACTATAAGGTTTTGTCACTCATACTAGTTTAATAAAATGCTGACTGGCCAGTAGCCAAGCAGGAAGTAGAGGCGGGGCAACTAGACTAGGAGAGTTCTAGTCTACTTGGCAGAGAAACAGTAGCCAGCTAGATGTACAGAAAGCAAGATGAGAATGCTGCACTGAAGAAAAGGTACCAATCCATGTGTTATACAAAAATAAGAATAATGAGTTAATTTAAGATGTAAGAGCTACTTAATAATAAACCTGGACTACTGGCCCAGCAGTCACTATAATATTAAGCCTCTGAGACAATTATTTCATAAATGGCTGTGAGACCTGCCACACTAGAAAGACAAACTTCCAACTACACAAAACAAGGAAAAACAGGAGAAATAAGAGGAGATCTAGAAGAAAACATCAGATCAAACTGAAGGAAAATTGGCTGAGATGACATGAGGACCAACCTTACCTGCTTCTGATGTGTGGCATCCTTTTCCCTCTCTAGCACCTTAGCAAAGAATATATAAAAACTCTCCTCTATTGGCTGGAAAATTAGCCTAGCCACAAGGGACCCAAGATTATTCACTATATCATATACACCTGCAAAACAGAAAGGAAGAACAACAATGTTAATTCTTAATTTCACAGCACTATAGAAAAATTATTTTTCTAATTTAATGTTTAATTTAAAATGTTTTAATTTTTTTTTCTTTTGGATACAGGGTCTCATGTAGCCCAGGCAGACCTTGAACTCTCTACATGTCAATAAGAACTTGAACTTCTGATCTCCCAGCTCCACTTCCCAAGTGCTGGGATTGTAGATGTGCACCACACATCTACTTTCTCTAGTGCCGAGGATTAAACTCAAGGCTTCATGCATGTCAGGTAAACACTATACTAGCCAAACTGCTTCCTCAGCCACAGGTTAGTAAATTTAGAGCTAAACTGTATATTCACATGTGGTTGAAGAAATGATAGATCTATGAGCCAAATGGTAATATCTTGCAAAATCTGCAGAGCAATATTGCAACCATGATCCTGCCGTTGATACAATCAAGAGAGAGGTGCTTTCATCACTGGCCCTTTTGAAAAATAAGTCTTCAGTTCAAAGCTGACCTTTTCTCTACTTCTGTTTCCATCACTCTGATATCACACTGAAAAATAAATATAAAACAAACTCTGAGGGACTTCTCCAGGCATGCTGACTGGAAACAATTTGTGACTCTGCTGAGCCCCACCACTCCAAATGACTAAAGGAAGCAGGTAGAGAGGGAGGATCCCAATAAGACTGCCACTAAAGTCACACAACAGGGTATCATCAAAGACCTAGGATCTATTAATGGCATCTATCTTTAATTAAAACACTGCAGACTTTCATCTTACCCTGATCGCCAAAGTTTAATACATTCAAAAATGTCATCACGTATCGCTCGCCTATAATAGAACAGCAAAGTTATTAGCATTTCAAATGCAATATTCATTTCTTTTTATCCTTTTGTCTATGATCTACCAATGCTTCCAATTGATAAATACCCCCCATTCTTTTTTCTTTTTTTTTTTGAGTTCAAGAATGGATTCAAACTTGAAAACCTCCTGCCGTATCTTCCTGGTTCTAGGCTTACAGGTGTGTGCCACCATGCCTGGCTCCAGTTGACAAGTACTCTCAGAGAAACATTAGATAACCAGTAAAGATCAGTTTAATGTCCTAACACTGAACTTCACACCATCTCATAGCAACAGTTCAAAAAGTGCTAAGGCGCTTGACAGAGCCTTGAAGCCAAATTAAAAACAAGTAAAGATTATTTCAAAACTAGTCTATTAACAATAAAATATGGGGGGCTGGAGAGATGGCTCAGCAGTTAAGAGCACTGACTATCCTTCCAGAGGTCCTGAGTTCAATTCCCAGCAACCACATGGTGGCTCACGGCCATCTATGGTGACATCTGGTATCCTCTTCTGTACACTGTATACATAATAAATAAATCTTTAAAAAAAACAATAAAATATGGGAAGACTATGGACTTATTAAAAGTGAAAATGACTTCCAAGTCTTAGGGGAGACACCACACATATACATACACAGACACACACACACACACACAGAGAGACATACTCTACCCCACCCTCACCTCACAGGGTTTTTCTGTGTAGCCCTAGCTGTCCTGGAGCTCACTCTGCAGACCAGGCTGGCCTTAAACTCAGAGATCCACCTGCCTCTGCCTTCTGAGTACTGGGATTAAAGGTTTGCACTATCATGCCTGGCTTAAATTTTCTTTTCCACAAATGAAACACCCTGGCCATGATAGAGACTGAGTACCAAACAGTGGCCACAGCCCCAACAAGCAAGTCCTCACCTCCTGGCAACTCAAAAAGAAAAGGTCAAGTTCCCACCTTCTCAAGAACAAGACTCTCTCTGATCTGTCTCTGTGTAAAGACAACTGTGCTGCTCTGATGGTCCTTTACCTCAAACAGTTACAGCTTTTGTAAATAAAGTCAGACTCCACATCTAAGAGTTTGTGATCCTAATGATCAAACTATGTGTAAATCAAAAATACTCAGAAAAAATGCGTCTGAACTGAACATGTATGGCTATTATTATTATTATTCTCTAATATAGTAAAATGGTAGCTTTACATAGCACTTGCATTGCACTAGGAACAATTAAGTACTTCTGAAATGATTTAAAGCATAAAGAAGGGTATTCTAAGTTTTATGCAAAATAATACACCATTTTACACAAGTGACTTGAACATCCTTATACTTTAGTATATCTGGGATTGGTCCAGGAAACAAAACCTGATACCAAGGAACAATTGTATAGTCAGTCCCCTGTCAATCCCTGATTTCACACTTTCAAATGTCTAACTAGTATTTGCAAAAGTCCAGCTCAAACCCAGAGGTGGTGGCAAATGTCTCTAATCTCAGTACTCTGAAGGCAGAAGCAGGCAAATCTCTAAATTCAAGGCTAGCCTGGTCTACAAAGTGAGTTTCAGGACAGCCAGGGCTATATAAAAAGCTCTGTCTCAAAAAAACAAAACAAAACAAAAAACAGTGCAGGCTCCTCAGTTCTGCATGAGGATTTTTATACACTACCTCCCAGCTATCTGCATGGCCTCCTGTCTCCAGTCTCACCCCCAGCATGTTTTCATCCTAGGTTACCCTGCCTGCCTGCCTGAGTTTCCCTTCAGCAGCTCTGGTTCAGTCTAGATCTGACTGGAGGCACCCTCACCACCTACAATGGATTTTTAAAGGCCCTCCATGTTTTCTGACAGGACAAGGCTCTTCTTCACATTCCAAAAGCTCCCTTGGAGCAGAATACTCCTCTCAGACATCTGCACATCTCCTCCTGAGTTTCTTGACAGGCCTCTAAGAAATGAGGGGTGTTCAAGGAGCATGTGCTGACTGAGTTAAGATCTCTAAGCACAGCCCACATCAGTGGCTTTGGTGAGAGGATGAGCTTCTTGAGACCACGGCCTATTACTTACTTACCTGTCTTTGTTCTTAGCATCCAAAAGAGTACAGGAAATGGGGCAGAAGGGGAGAACATACACACTCTCACTACCGTACATGAGGCAGCGCTTCTCTGCGTAGCCTGAGCTCCCTTGAAACTCACTCTGTACCAGGCTGGCCTGGTGCTCAAGAGATCCACCTGCCTCTGCCTCGAGTACTGGGATTAAAGCTGTGTGCCACCACTGCTCAGCTGGGAGACACTTCTTAATAGAGCTGAAAACCATATAAAAGTTAGGTTATGATAATGAGATTATATTTTTCTCTAATTTTAAAAATATCTGTCATTGATAGATAGCTTCTTATAATAAATTTATTTAATGGTATAATTTGTTTTTTTCCTGGTTAGTTTGGGTCTGAAGTGTTCCTCCAAGTTCTCCTGGGAATTTAAGCTCTAAGCCCAACTGCAGTGCTCCTGGGACCGGAGGGAGAGGGGCAGGTCACCGTCACCGGAGCATGCTGCTGAAGGACAGAGTAGAACTCTGGCCCTCTCTGTTTCCCAACAAATCTCATCTGCCATAAACTAGTACTGTGTTACCTTGGCCAAAGCGACAAAGCTCAGTAGCCATGGGCCACTGCAGGCTGCACTGAACATTTCCTGCTTTGAACCTGATTATCTCAGGAATTCTGCCACAGTAACAGAGAGCTGACTAACGAAGACTGAGATTTCCATTAAACTATCTTTTGTTACTACAGGACTCTAAAGCATGAGCCCCAGTTTCCTCATCCTATACAGAAGGAGAGAATGTCTTCTGTAACTCTGTGGAGAGATTTAAACTAGACAGCTTAGGTAAAACATAAAGACAAATAAATATCAGTTCCCCTACCTTTATCTAAGACAAAGTATAGCAAGCATATTTTTAAGTGTCCTCTGTCAAGAGCTCCAGACAAGTGTTCTGGTGTCAGCAGTGCCGTGAGACCTTTGTGCTTCTGTTATGATCTCCTGACTGCTTGACGTGACTGTTCACTTTACTTACCTTCTGTTAAGATCTGTTTCAAGAAAGATTGTTTGAAAAAACTCCAAGTCAATTTAGCCTCTTCCCAATTGACAAACGCCTAAAAGAAAACAAAACATAAAAAATTTTCCAGCATTTCAAAGCTAAAAGCTACCTGAGAAGCAAACTCACTTCTGGCCCATAGGCTCCAACTTGAATAGTTCCCATTGAATCTTCAGCCAGTGCTAAGCACGCAGAACCAAAAAAACACCAGAAAAATAACTTATATGGCAGCTGTAATTTGAATCTTGAATATTTCTGAAGGCCATGTGCTGAAAGCCTGGTCCTCAGTAGGAGCCAACCAGAAAGTGGCAGAGCCTTTCAGTGGTGTTCAGTGAGAAGGGATAAGAGTGCGCTGGAGAGGACAGTAGGATGCCAGCCTTTTCTCTTCTTTCCCATTCCAACAGGAGGAAACTGTTTTGTTCAGCCATAAACTTCCACCACAATGTGCTGCCTTGACATAGGCCCAAAGCAGCAGGACCAACTAGTCATGGATGAAAAGCTTTTCTGGATGGGCATCTTGAAATCTCAGTACCCCAAAGGTTGAAGCATAAACATTCTGCGTTCAAGGACAGCCTTAGCTACAAATGGAGTTCTAGACCATTCTAGACTACAAAGCAGGCCCTATCTCAAAAAACAAAACAAAACAAAAATCCTCAAGCAAACAAGAGTGGTGGCCCCTGTAATCCCAGGAGAAAGGATGACCCTCCTTTAAGACCATTCCGGGCTACAGAGTGAATCTGATGAGTCTGAGGCCATCTAAACTATAGAGTGAGACCTTGTCTCTAAACAAAACTAAAACTAGACTAAACTTTCTTTGTTTATTTTAGGTATTTGTTATAAGAACAGAAAGCTAACTTCCAAAAGTGGAAGGCAAAGTCTTAGGTGTGCCTAAATTACACATAAAGGGCACTAAAGGAATTATGGGCTGGAGAGATGGCTCAGAAGTTGAGGGCACTGACTGTTCTTCCAGAGGTCTTGAGTTCAATTCCCAGCATCCACATGGTGGCTCATAATCATCTATGATGACATCCGGTATTCTCTTCTGTATACTGCATACATAATAAATAAATTAATCTTTAAAAAAAAAGAATTATTACTGTCCCTTTGAATGCCTTTGAAGTCCAGACAGTACACTACCACATCTAAAACACAGTTCATACTCAGTGATTTAAAATATATATATATATACATGTATCTAGATATATCTAGATATACAGATAGATAGATACAGATAGATAGATACAGATAGACAGATAGATAGATAGATAGATAGCATGTAAAGCTAAAGAACAAATCCTACCCCTTGTATTCCTTATCTAAAGGCTAGGTTCAGCCACGTAGGGTCTTTGATACAGTTATAAGGTGCACTCACACATTCCATAAGAAATGAATCCTTGCAAGTCAGATAAACCTCTCAGGATCGGTACAACAAAGGAAAGGACGGATGAAGATGACAAGAGAAACATCAAAACCCTAACTCTGCCCAGACTCTCCTGAAGCCTGCAGGGGCCGCCAACTGCCTCGTCCTAAAGACACAGAAGTAAGAGAACAAACGCTCAGTGAAGATCCACCCATGAGCCTAAAGACGCAGAGTGAACAATGGCATAATTGTTTCCCTCAGCTCCTCATGGGGACTTGTCTCTGCCACACAGGCGTCCTGGAATCTCAGATACAGGACAATGCTACCCAGCAGAACTGTTTTCTGCAGCCACAAAAAAACAGAAAAAAAAAAAAAACAAGTAAAATCATTTTGTTTTGTTTTTCAAAACAGGATATAGCTATGTAGCAAGATAACCTTAAATCCATTAAGTGGCTGAGTTATTTGTCTCATTCCCATGACAAACACTTGGCCAGAGTAAGTTATGGAAGGAAGGTTTATTCTGGCCCACAGTTCTGGGACAGTCCCTCATGAAGAGGAAACAGAGGCAGAAGTTGAGGCAGCTGGTCACACTGTATTTACAGTCAGGGAGCAAAAAGCAACGAATCCCAATGGTCAGCTCTTTCCTCTTTTCAGTTTAGTTCAGGATACCAACTGATGAGATGGTTCTGCACACATCAAGGGTGGGTCTTCTCCCCCAAATAACTTAATTAGAAACTCCCTCACAGATATGTCCAAAGGTATCTTTTCTAGATGATTCTACTTCCTGTTGGGTTGATGATCATTATTAGCCATTACACTATGTTATTCAGGCTGACCTTATTTATGACCTTTCTGTCTCAGCCGCCTGAGTGCTGAGATTACAGACATACAATACCATACCTAATTAAAACAAAACTAGTGTGCATGTGTGTATGTACACATAATATGTGTGAGTGGGCATGCATTCCACGGTACATGTGTGGTGGTCAGGAGACACCTGTATGAAGTTAGTTTTCTCCTACATTTACATGGATTCCAGGGTTTAAATTCTGGTTACCAAGTTTGTTCAGCAAGAGCAACTTTACCAACTGAGCCATCTCATTGGCTAAATATGACTTTTTGAATTCTCTACCCTCTTGCCTCCACTTCCCAAGTGCTAGGAGCACAGTCCCATACCACCAGACCTCATTCATATGGTGGTAGAGATTGAGCCTCTGGCAAATGAGCTAGCTCTATTTTTTTTTTTAAGACAGGGTCTTGTAGTGGGATTATGCTGGCAATGTTGTAAATATTTATCCTGCCTACTAGTTTAATAAAAAGCTGATTGGGCAGAAGGCAGACAGGAAGTGTGGGCAGGGCTACCAGGCTAAGGAAACTCTGAGTACAAGAACAGAGACAGATGCCAGAGAGCTGCCAGAGAGAGCCACCCCAGACACAACAACGCAGAGTAAAGAAGCTGAAATGCTGTTCTGAGAAAAGGTACTGAGCCGCACAGCTGAGCATCAGGGTTGAGTTGAGATGAAGGAATTAGAAAGTTATATGCTCATCAGCATAAAAATAATGCAAGCGTCTTGTGTTTCTGTGGGACCGTGGGTCTCAACCTCTGAGCTAGACCAGAAAGTCTGGGCAGAAATCATTTACAGCAGCCCTTGTAACCCTGAACTCAATATGCAGCTGAGGATAACACTGAACCCTGAATCCTCCTGCCTCCACCTACCAAGTGCTGAAATTATAGGCATACCACCACATCTTGCTTGCTAATTTTAATATACTTAACTCAAAATAGTTTCTGCTTGGGGCTGGAGAGATGGCTCAGCGGTTAAGAGCACCATCTGCTGTTCCAGAGGACCCGGGTTCGATTCCCAGCACCCACATGGCAGCTAACAACTGTCTGTAGTTCCAGTTCCAGGCAAAACACCAAGGCAAATAAATAAATAAAGTTTTTAAAAAAAAAAAAAAAAAATAGTTTCTGCTGGGCGGTAGAGGTGCTTGTCTTTAATCCCAGCACTTGGGAGGCAAACGCAGTCAGATCTCTGTGAGCTCAAGGCCAGCCTGGTCTATAGAGTGAGTTTCAGACTCACTGTTCTGCCTTGAAAAACAAAACAAGAAAAAATACATATCATTCTTTCATCATGTGCTGAATATAAACAAGTACAACAGTATTTCATTCTATTTTTTTCCTCACTGTAACCTTTAAAATGCAGTATGTATTCTAAACTTACTGTTCCCTCAGTTCAGACTATTCCAAACTGTTCTGCAGTCAGATGTAGCTCAGGCCAGATGACTATTTAGACAGAGCAGTTCCCAGAACACCTCTGAGAAGGCAGGGCTCTTTTTTCAGCCTGATTTCTTTCCCCTTTTCTTTTGGACAAGAAGGGATGGGCCTGAATCCTCCCAAACTGTGCTGCCTCCATGGTGTCAATGAACTCTGAGTAGATGCCAAAGCACCTGTCTCTAGCCCTGAAGTAAGCCTTCCCCAGGCAGAAGGGAACTAACTGGCCACAAAATGGTTTAGTTATACTGATCAATCTCTTTTCTCCAGAACAAAAGGTGCCAGACAGTTTAACACCAGGAGAGGGCACTGTGGACCACTCATCTTCAGACAGGTTCTGCCCATGATCAGATCTGGGAAGTGAGGACACAGCATCTCCAGTCTCATATTGCTCCTGCCCTGCACACGAGCGTTCCTCTGGGGGGTCTATGCTGCGGCATCGGTGCTATTCCCAGAGGAAAGGAAAAGCTCTTACGTCCTGTCATCCCCCCCCCCAGACAGACTCTCACTTAGGAAGCCTAGGCTGGCCACCTCAAAAACTCACAGCCTGGGCTGGAGAGATGGCTCAGTGGTTAAGAGCACCGTCTGCTCTTCCAGAGGACCCGGGTTCGATTCCCAGCACCCACATGGCAGCTAACAACTGTCTGTAGTTCCAGTTCCAGGCAAACACCAAGGCAAATAAATAAATAAAGGTTTTTTTTTAAAAAAAAAAAAAAAAAAAAAAAAAAAAAAAAAAAAAAAAAACCTCACAGCCACCCTCCCTCCTCATCCTCTCAAATGCTGGGATTAGGGGTGTGTGTGTGCCACTATGTCAGACCCCATGATGCTCTTACTGACGTCTATTTGCCAGTAAATAGTAAATGTTTTGGGCAAACCATTCGGCTTTCAAAAGAGAAAGTCCCTGGGAGAATGAAATCCTGAGAGTGACTCCTAATGGCTTCAGTGTAGATGGCCTGTGGTTCAGAAGGAATGGTCAGGTCACACTGTTTACTACAGCCAAAGTGTTCATTAAGAACGTTGGCAGGAAGTTCATTCTGAGGCCTGGGTTCTCAGGCCACTAAGTGAGAGAAAAGCGGAAGTCAATTCTGGGTCCTTATATCCTTCTATTTAGAATGGGTCTGTCACTTGGGATAGAGTGACACCACTTAACAAAGCTGGTTTGGTACTACTGAGGCAGACATGAATTTCTCCGAAGCCTCCTAAGCAGACATCCTACAGCCTTGCTGTGTTAACAGACATTCAGAGGGTGAATGGTGGCAGGCAGAAGTGCAGGAAAGGCTCAGACTCAGTCAGGCCTGCCCTGCTGAGCCAGCCTTCCTTTCTCTGGATGATCATCTCGCCCACACTGGGAGGTCCCGGGGAAGCCTGAGGTCCCAGCCATCACCTCCATCATAGCGCTGGACACTCGCCCTTCCCCTTCTCTCCCAATGCTGGTCCTTGGAGCCCACGACTGCCCCAGACTTGCCTTCTTCCCATTTTCACCCCCCTCATGGCCACCCCATCACTCCTTACCTGGAAGACTTCCTTAGCTTCCCACCAGACTTCTCACTTAAACAAAACCTCTAATCCATCCTTTTCACTGTTGGGTCAGGCTCTAGCACCAAACTTAGAGCCTGGGTTTTAAACTGCTTCTTGACTTAGCCCAAAGGCCATAGGCAAGATGGTTAACTTTGCCAAGCCCTGATGTTGTCACCTACAAAATAAGGTACTCTATCTTACAGTAAGATTAGTTAGGCATGCTGACACATCTACAGCAACAGCGCTCAAGTCTGAGGGACTAAGAGCTTAAGGTCAGATGTACAGTGAGACCCTGTCTCAGGGAGAGGGAGAGGGAGAGGGAGAGGGAGAGGGAGAGAGAGAGAGAGAGAGAGAGAGAGAGAGAGAGAGAGGAAGAGAGAGAGAGAAAGAGGAAGAGAGAGAGAGGGAGGGAGAGAAAGAGAGGAAGAGAGAGAGAGAGGAAGAGAGAGAGGGAGAGAAAGAGAGAAAGAGAGAGAGAGAGAGAGAGAGAGAGAGAGATCCTGTTCTGTGGGGCTAGTAGAGGGCTGAAGAATAAAAAACAAGATACTATGAAGCTCCTCCGCAAGCTACCATTAAAAACCTTTCAGATGGGTGTGGTAACCCAGCACTCAGGAAGTAGGGGCAAAAACCCACAAGTTCAAGGGCATCTTCAGCTACATAGTTAGAAGCTATCCTCGGTTACATCAGACCCTGTTTCAAAAAAAAAAAAATTCTAGGCAAAGGAAAGCACTGTCTTCACTTGTATACCCAATGCTGAGCTCACCTACTTCCAGCTGACAACTCAACGGCCACCCAGAAGCCTTTGCCAAACTCAGTGGGTCACAGACTAAGATGAAAAGCGGCAGCGTTCACAGCAGGCATGTCTTCAGCGTGAGTCTGCTGAGTGTGCTGTGGTGGAAAGATCCCATACACACCCAGCCAACCACACTGCAGGACCGTGGGCATCAAGTGTCATCAGAACAGAAGTTCAGGGTGTGTAAGAATCCTATCTGACAGTATCCAGGAAGGCCTCCTGGAGGAAGACGCCTTTGAGCTAGAGCTTAACTTACCCTCTCGAGGGTAAGATGGAGACAACAGCACTTATCCACAGGACCTTGTGAAGATGTAACACAAGCCCTTGGTACTGCTGGCAGAGGGCGGCTACTGCAGACTGCTCCTTCCTCCCCGCTGAAGCTCTCTGTGCCCCTCCCTCCATTTGTTTCTGGCACTACTGGGAACTGAACCAGGGCCTTACAAATGCTAGGCTATATCCTCAGACTTTTTCCTTCTTTACACTTTGAGACAGGGTCTCACTAAGCTGCCTAGGCAGTCTCACACTCACTATATAGCCCAGGCAGTCCTTGAACTCTTGACCTTTCTATCTCAGCTTCTTGCATAGATGTTGTGTGCTATAATGCTCATCTGAAATGGCTCTTTCCAAAGTTCCAATAACTTCATAGTGCGCGTGCAGTTTTCAGATGAGCCTTCTGAGTCATACAAGCCAACAGTTTCATAAAGACTCTAACCCAGCATGGTGGCAGTCTATGGTCCCAATTACTTGGGAAGATGAGACAAGACTGTTTGAGGCCAAGAGTTCAGTCCTAGCCCAGGCAAAAGAACAAGCCTCCTCTCAAGCAAACCCAAATCAAACCAGAGTCTACAGGATTCAGATCTATGGCTGTTGTTCTCCAAACCTACAGGAAACTCTCTGAGACCTAGAAATACCCCTTCGTGGATGTTTGTCCTGAATCACACCAAGCATGGGGATAGCCATTTCAGAATTGGGGCAGGTACTTTCAGTGTGTACTGCCTGTTAAACCATAAAGCTCACACCATTGCCATCAGTGTCAGCCTTGCTCCAGCATAGCCAACTCCGCCCTGAGAGCAGCAGTGGTGACAGGCCAGTGTTAAGCCTGTACAGGTCGCACACATCTCATTAGGCCCTCAAGACCTTATTTGGTGTGTAAGAAGCTATTAACAATTCAATTGCTCCTTTCCAAACATGCTGGAGAACAGGGGCTGGCCCAATATGAAAAGCGGGTCAGGCAAGTGTAGGTACTGGGCAGTCTTCCTCGGGGAGAGACTCTTCTAACCTGGAGTCCTCACCGCCTCTACCCTCGGACTAGACAATGGTAGCCAAAACTGTCCCTGATGGTTTGCTAGGAGCACTCCTTGTTAACACTGAGACACACACTCCCCAGTCCTTCTTACAAAGCTGTCTATCAGGGCCCTATAAATCCTACACTCCGTGCTCACAGGCTTGCCTACCTTTTCAAGTAATCACAAAAGAGAAGTCCAGTGGATACCTTCCTACCAAAACCAAGCAAGCAGGAAAGGCAACAGGTGCTGAGAAAAAGGCCTGTGCTCAGCATGGAGCTGTGGGAGTGTCTGAGGGAAGGTTCTGTGGTTCCAGGCAAGCCAGCAGCTCGGACACATCAGAACTAGGAAATACACAGTACACAGTCAACTGAGAGAGCTGAGCAGAACAAAGCTATGCTCCATTCCTATGTGGCAGCATCGCTTTCTCATCTGGTCAGATGGGAAAGTAATCATGTGAAACGCTCGCCCCATGCCAAGATTAAAAACAAACAAAACAAAGCGACCATGAGCCAAGGCATCTTACATAGTTTTCATAAGAGCACTCAGAAGGCTGAGGCAGGAGGATTGCAAGCTTGAGACTAGTATAAAAAGCAAAACTTTGTCTCAAAATGGTCCAAAAAGAAATGATAACAAAGTAACCGCTAGGGGTTATCCAGGCATTCTCAGAATTTGGACTGCCTCTGCCAGAGGTCAGTCCACAAAGACGGGAGGCAAAGGCACAGAAACACAAAGAACTTGATCCCCCAGGGCTCCTAACCTCCCTCCACCCTCACCTAAGGCAGGTAGGTACTCATTGTGCTCAGTCTCAACTCCTCACCCTAAAATACAAGGGGGACAGTGTCAGCCTTTCAGAGTTGCGGCAAGCACTGGCAGAGGTACATGAAGCATTTATAGGGCCTAGCATAGCTTTTCTCTCCTGGGAGCAGTGTAGCCTCTGAGGAGACACTACTAAATGTATACTGGTGGGGGTAGCACTAATCAAATCAAAAAGCCAGGGATGCTAAACATTCTGCAGTGTGTACTGCAGTCCCCAGATCAAAGAATGTCCTGCCCAAGAGTCAGCAGTGCTAAGATTTGGAAATCCTGACCTGGGATGTGGCAAGGACTCAATAAACACAACCTGTAAAATTATCTTTCCTATTATAACAATAAGCCCATTGCAGTTTATCTCCAGGATAACCATCATCTGTGAATAAAAGGATAAGAGATAAAAATTCATTACTTACTCTGCTTCTTGTAACACTGGGTAACAGTTGTGTTATTTTGGAGATGGGAAGAGTCAGTCGCTTGGTTGATTCTGGGGAACGCAGTAATTTTATTAAATAAATCACATAGCAGAGCACCATGATGGCAGTA
Source organism: Sigmodon hispidus (assembly GCA_004025045.1). Lineage (NCBI taxonomy): Eukaryota > Metazoa > Chordata > Mammalia > Rodentia > Cricetidae > Sigmodon > Sigmodon hispidus. The sequence continues at coordinate 28,408 of PVIH01009290.1, read as the reverse complement.
TAGAAAAGCTGAAACAAGTGAAAAGGGTTGGAATTGTGTTGATACAGGCATCATTACAACAGGACTATAATACTCTCTCCAGGGTAAACAGAGCTGTCTGAATTAGCTGCACTTTCCAGAGAGCAGCAGCAGACCACTCACTCAGCTCAGGGCTAGCACGGCTGCAGCCTTCGTGCACTGCACTTGGCTGGAGAACATAATCACTAAGGCAGATGGCCACTAGCTCAAATCTGACAATGGCAGACACTCACCCAGCAAACTGTGGCTCCAAGGGTCCTGCTGTGCTGACAGCCAGGAATTTGCCATCATCTAGGACTGGGCTTTCCATACACCGTGGCCCCTGTGCCATTACGATTACAAAGCACAACTGGGCTGCTGGCTCTCTCCTCCCTACCTACGGCACTGGCAGGGTGACAAATGCTTCACATTGCCAGGGGAAAAGGTGGAGTCGTAAGGTCCACCTCACCCTCCAGCCATCTGGGACAAAAGAATGGATGCTGGTCAGAGGTGAGCCACCTAGCTTTTGTTTGAAGGCTGGAAATAAGTATTGAAAAGGGCTCCTTGTCACAAGCTCCCTTCTGCCCTCCTTCCCATCTGAGAATGGTAGCACACTCCAGCTCAAGAACTGGATCCCCCAAGCCCCTCTTTTTACTTGCCTGCACCAAGGCTACTCCTGTCAAGAGGCACGTGGCAGGGAAAAGAGGACTCGTGGCTTGGCAGGCTGAGTCTCCTATGCACTCACTCTCCTTTCCACCATGCATAAGGACGAAGCCTGCTATCTATCCACCAGCTTTCAGGCCTCACAGTGTGGCCGTGAGCCACAGAAGCCAATACCCATGTCCTCTGTGATAAGTGTGCTTTCCCATATCTCCTCTGTTTCTGAAGGCAGGGTACCACAGTCACAAAACCCTCTGGACTGCTTCCATCAGCAGAAAGTCACAAGATGAAAGTTACCATTTTAACTACAGGTTTTCAATCAGTGGCTTGTAGTGAGTACACTTACATTGTTGTAAAGACACTACTATCTAATTTTTTAATATTTTCTTTTTTAAAAAAGGTATATTCTTTTTAAAGATTTATTTATTATGTATACAGTACACAGAAGAGGGTACCAGACGTCATTATAGATGGTTGTGAGCCACCATGTGGTTGCTGGGAATTGAACTCAGGACCTCTGGAAGAAGAATCAGTGCTCTTAACCTCTGAGCCATCTCTCCAGCCTGAATTCCTTAATATTTTCATCACCTCAAAACAAACTATGGACCCTTTAAGCAATTACTGGGTCATCACTTAGCAACTACTAATCTGCTGTGTCTGTGGACCTGCCTATTCTGACCATTATATATTAATGGAAGCATATAATTGGCCTGACTACTTCTTTCACTTAGTATGTTGTCGAGGTTTATCTACATTGTAAAATGTATCAGTAGTTATTTGTTCCTTTTTGTGTTTTGAGGCAAGGTTTCTTTGTATAGCCTTGGCTGTCCTGGAACTCACTCTGTAGACCAGGCTATCCTGGAACACATAGAGATCCTCTGCCTCCTGAGTGCTGGGATTAAGGGCATTCACCACTACCACCACAACAGACCTCTGGCTATCCTGGGACTCTAGGGCCAGGCTGACCTCAAACGTACACAGTTCTTCCTACCCCTGCCTCCAGAGTGCTAAGATTACATGTAAGCCATCATACAAGGTAATTCTTAGAACTGAATAATATTTTATTATATGGACATCCCAAATTTTGTTTATCCAATTCATTAGGCAATGGGTATTTGGAAAGTGTCTACCTTTTGGCCACAGTGAACAATGTTACGAACATTCTCTGGTGTATACACTTGAGAGTGGAAATGCTGGGTCATATGATAGATCGATCTATTTAGTTTTTTTTTTTTTTAAACTTTATTTATTTATTTTATTTATTTGCCTTGGTGTTTGCCTGGAACTGGAACTACAGACAGTTGTTAGCTGCCATGTGGGTGCTGGGAATCGAACCCGGGTCCTCTGGAAGAGCAGACGGCGCTCCCAACCACTAAGCCATCTCCAGCTCCCCCCCCCATCTATTTAGTTTTTAGAAGCACTGTCATACTGCTTTTCACAAAAGCTGCATTATTTTATGTGCAGACCAGAAATATGCTAGTTTCAATTTCTCTACAATTTTGCCTAATTTCATTATTCCATACCTAACAACATCAACAAAAATTTTCATCCTAGAAATTATGAAGTGAACCACACTGTGGTTTTTATTATTTATTTGCTTATTTTTTGTTTTTAGTCAGATTTTATCTATGTAGCTCTGGTTGTCATGGAACTCACAGGTAGACAGGTTTGCCTTGAACTCCCAGAGATCTGCCTGCTTCTGCCTTCTCAGTGCTGGGTCTAAAGGTCAGAACAGGTCCTCATTATGGTTTTGATTTGCATTTCCCTAATAATTATTGATCCTAAACATTTTTCATGGAGTTTGTTGTCCATTTATTTTACATATTCTTTAGGAAAATGTCTGTTTAAATTCCTTGCCTGGTGTTTAACTGAGTGGTATGTCTTTATTGTTGGGTATAACTATTCCTGATTTATTCCGAAGTGAGTTTTATGGAGAATTTAAGGAAGACCTTGGAGTAGGTTTGACAAGGGAACTGTCAGTGCCCTGGGCAGGGCTCACATGCTGCTATGAAGTGTCACTGGATCACATACATCTGTCAGTGACTGTACTGTGGAGTTCATAGGAGTCCCACGGCATGGAAAAAAGCCTTCATTTTTCTGCTGAACTATGACCCTATCATGGGTAGGAGCTGTAAGGACATCAGAAATATATAGTGCCAAGTGCCTTTCCAGTAAGAGCCAGTCATAACGGCATTTCTGAGGCCCTTCTATCCTACCAGAGAGAACACATAAAAACAAGAATAATGATGAAACTATATAGATATGGAAGAAATAACCACAGATAATTTCCCTAAACTCTGTATCTATTTTCCAATTGGTTTGTAGGCAATTTTCATTCTTAATTAATTTTAAATCTAATTACTTTGTGTTCCACAAAACTATCTAGGGCTGGAGAGATGGCTCAGAGGTTAAGAGCACTGGCTGCTCTTCCAGAGGTCCTGAGTTCAATTCCCAGCAACTACATGGTGGCTCACAACCATCTGTAATGGGGGTCCAGTGCCCTCTTTTGGCATATAAGCATACATGCAGACAGAATACTGTATACATAATAAATAAATAAATCTTAAAAAAAAAAAAACTATCTGTAGTTTTCAGAAGACACAGGAAAGAATGTCAGATAGATCATTACTAGCAGTATCTTCATTTGCTGCCTTCTCAAACACTAATAAAAACTACATACTAGAAATCCAGGCACGGAAGTTCGTGTCTCTAATCTCAGGAGTTTCATGAGGATGCACTGCTCTAAGTTCAAGGTTAGGCTGGGTCCCAGTGTGAAACCCTGTCTCCAAAACAAAACCACAAACAAACAAACAAACCAAAACACAGGAAAACATACAAACTGAAGCCAGAAAAACTGTGAGTTACACATCAAGACCTTGTCTGAGAAAGCAAAACAAAAACAACCAACCAGGGGCTGGAGAGATGGCTCAGTGGTTAAGAGCACCGTCTGCTCTTCCAGAGAACCCAGGTTCGATTCCCAGCACCCACATGGCAGCTAACAACTGTCTGTAGTTCCAGTTCCAGGCAAACACCAAGGCAAATAAATAAATAAATACATAAATAAATAAAGTTTTTTTTTAAAAAAAAACCAAACAAACAAAAAAAACTATAAACTATTTCATATGTCTTTTAAAAAAAAAAAAAAAAAACACTTTTATTTATTTATTTATTTGCCTTGGTGTTTGCCTGGAACTGGAACTACAGACAGTTGTTAGCTGCCATGTGGGTGCTGGCAATCGAACCCAGGTCCTCTGGAAGAGCAGACGGTGCTCTTAACTGCTGAGCCATCTCTCCAGCCACTCATATGTCTTTTTCATATCTGGTAAATATCTGATGTCAGACTTCATTTTTATTTACTTTCATTTTATTTATTTTTGTTTGTTTGTTTAGGTTTTTGAGACAAAGTTTCTCTATATAATAGTCTTGAACACTCATAGAAAGCAGCTTCCCTCTGTCTCTTGAGGGCTGGGATTAAAGGTGTGTGCCACTATGCGCAGCTTTAGGCTCCATTTTTTTTTTTTTTTTTTGAGTTGTGTAGCCCTTTATTAGCAACTAAAATAGAAGGTATCTGTTGTACAACATGGGTAGTAATTGCCTATAACTGGACATTTCTTATATTCAAATACAGATCATTTATAAATGCAATTTCTTTTAAAAAGCCTCCACCCCTTTTTGTCTGTGTGCAATCTGCAAAACTATTCTGAAAGCAGAATATATGTGCACGAGTCTGCAGAGTGCAAATTTCAGATATGCTAAATACTTTACAAGTCATTTTCAAAAACTATGTGCCAATTAGGCCTTTACACTGTCATCTTTTTTTAATCAAAATATTTTGATTTCGGCCTTCCTACCACTGCCCCAAACTATCAAGTCTTTTTTAAATGAGTTGAATTAAGGAGGACTACACCTACTAGAAAAGAAGAGAAGAGAGCTCTATTAGTCTGAGGTTTCAGAGTCCCCCCACACCAGAACCAGCATCTTGGTGAAGGCTATGAGTCTGTGCAGGTGGTGTCGGTGAATGCTCACTGAGCTGCCTTGCCAGCTTCTACACTGGCTCCACTGGGCATAATTCAAAAAGGAAAAGCTCATATTCATTCCATTCTTCTGGAGCTCTGTGACAGCATTTAATAACAGCCCGATGGGATGTCTTCCACATATAGCATTATGATATTTCTTCAAATAATTGCTAAAAGATACAGGATTTAATTGTTCTAATACTCATACCCATTTTATCTAGATGTTCAGTGGATCTATAAATCTCCCCCAGGAATTCATCATAGTAACTGTAATGAAACCTTTGACCCCAGTGGCAGAAATCAGAGGAGACCACAAAGGGATTACTAGGATCTGCTAGGTATTTACTGAAGAGGTTTCCAAATTCCTGTTCTTTTGACTCACTCAGAGCTCCAACCAGTACAGGAATAATGGTAAACTCATCTTTATGGCTTTCCATGGCTTTAGCTATGTAAGGCAAATGCATTTCAATACTGTGTTCATCTTCATCTGTCTGTAGAGACATGCGTTCAAACATTCCTATCTTCCACAGCTCTCTGTAAATCTTTTGGTCAATACAAAGATCATACAGAGGAGTCCTATATAGGCACATCTAGGCTCCATTTTTTAAAACAGTACTTTCACTCTTTATTAGAGCTACAACTTCAGACTATCCAGCCAAAGTTGCTAAAATTGAAATTATACTTGCTTAGACTTGAGTCATTATCTCTCAGTTATTTCAGATTTCAATCTAAGTTTAAAACACACTTGGCAGAGTTTCCTCCTATTCTGCAAACAGCTGATTGAAATTCAAGAAAAATAATAACTTATAATTCTATTCCCACCCCACTCCCTTGTTCCCCCTGCCCCCACTTCTCCGTCAGACTGTTAGACAAACATCAGTCTGATATGGATCTGCCCACAGATGCTGAACAATTGAAAAGTGTATGACCCTCCCCAGGTCCCTAAGGACACCAGTGGTGCCACTGTGTGAAACAGAATGAATAAGCAGCTGGAGAAGTGGTGGCAAGCCAAAATCCTGGAGTTTCCAGCTATTCCCACAAGCATGAATACTGTGAGCATAAAACACACGTTAGTGGGAACAAGAAGGGAAAACAGAAATATGGATTATGTAAAGCATGATTCTCACCTGAGCCAGAGAAAAAATGTATAGACCCCAATGAGGCACCCACAGCACAAGAAAAGCTGTCAGGACACTCCGGAGGATGACCGACATGCTCTCAGCAAGCACCTGCACACAGAGGTAAAGGTGCAATATTATCAAAGACTAAATATGAAAAGGCCTAACAAACACATGGTGGTTACCCTGGCAGAGCAGATGAGGCATGTTTAGGAAAAAAGCATCAATAGTATACTTTATTTCTTGGAATGGATGGGTAGTTCGTTCATCTTTGGTATGTTATACCTTAAGATATAATACATACATACACTACTATGCATTAAATACTGTTTTTTTAAAAAAGGAAAAACACCAATATTAGCATACAACGAAACAAGATTACTTAAAAAAAAAAACTGAAATATTTTATAGAGTTCCTAAACTTTAATTCTAACTATTATCTTCCTTATTATAAAACCTGCCTTTATTTATACTATAAAGAGGTAATCCCCACCACCACCACCCCTGGTTGTGTGTGTGTGGCACACACACACACACATACACACACACACACACACACACACACACACACACACACACGCGCGTGCATGTGTGCATGAGACCAATGTGTCCATACGTGTATATGTGTGTATAACAGGTACATATGTGGGGCACATGGGGGCCAGTGATCAAGATCAGGTGTCTCCTTCTATGGCCCTCCACCTTATGTTTTGACACAGGGTCTCTCACTGAACCTGGAGTTCAGTGATTGGCTAGGCTGGTCCAGAATCCTTCTGTCTCTGCTTCCCCAGTGCTGAGATTACAGACATAGTTTATAATATGGGTCCTGAGATAGTAACTCAGGTCCTCATTCTTGTACAGCAAGCATTTCACTGACTGAACCATCTCCCTAGCACCCACTTATTTTTCAGATAAAATTTTGTAATGTTGCCCAGACTAGCATCCTCCTGCCTCAGCCTCTGGAGTACTGGGATTATATGTGTTCACCATCATGACTCAATTGACAGGAACAAACTTTAGCATAGCTCATCTGACAAACTTAAAATAAATGTATCATGTTACCCTTTTCCAATTAATTCGTTACTAAATTTAATAAAATCTAGAAAAATCATTCTTTCCTTTAAAAAGCTTTTGCATAATACCACACATGTGAGGGCTGGAGAGATGGCTCAGCAGTTAAATGCACTGGCTTCCCTTCCAGAGGACCCGGGTTCGATTCCCAGTAGCCATCTGGTTACTCACGGTCCAGGAGCTCTAACCCCTTCCTCTGGCCTCCAGAAGCACCAGGCACCCAGATAGTGCTCAGACATAAATGTGAGCAAAATACTCATACATGTATCAAATAAATAAACACATAAAGTGCACTTCCAGGCATGCCAGCACATACCTTTAATCCTAGAACTTGGAAGGCATAGGCATGTAGGTCTCTGTCAATTCCAGGTCAGCCAGGACTACATAGTATTTAATGTATCAATACTAAGAACAAAACTCCCCATTTTCCCTTACTGCTCGTATGTCCTATTTACAAAAAAGTTCACTGACCTTGATTTTAACAAACATATGTGCCTGTGCCAAGACCCAGAAAGGCTCTCCCAGAAGTTCCACCACTGCTGAGAGAGCGAAGAACAGCACGCCAGCTCCATAGTAGGGAACCACATTTGGGTCAGGCACTTCCAGCAACTGCAACCAGACCCAGCCCAAGAGTAAGGACCAAAATACACCCAGGGGAACACTAGAAGAATAGAGAAGATTTTTTTTTTAATACACAAACCTTTGTCTTAAGTATAAAAATACATTAAAATAGTAATAGTGACTGAAAATAATAATCATTATAAAAACAATTTATACAATAAGAAACTGTTAATAGGGAATGCAGGCATCACCTACATGCCTGGCAGTGTGACTAAACCTTTTATCTCACTGACATTTCACAAAGATCCTCAGTCTTTATCCCCATTTAGAAGGAAACTAAAGCTGGAAAGGACTGGTAATTTGGCAAAGAACAGAAATGGAACCCAATCCTGACCTAACAGCAAAGCCTACACTACATCCACTGCTTTAGACTAAGTCAAGAAGGAAAATTTCCAAAAAAAACAAAACAAAACTCTGTTGCCTATGTTTAGAATGGCTGACAGATATTACACAAACGGCTCTTGCACCCCAAATAACCAATGGTCCCCAGCAGGGAACCCATTTCATGTGTGAATTACAGTTGGCAGTCATTTTGCTAATAAAATGAATACTTGCCAGCCCTTCTGACAGGCATTTCTGTGAGAATAGAGGTATGTAAGGGCGACATTAGGAAACACCTTCACCGCCAGGCTCCTAGCAGGGATCTACTGAAGAAAACCATTTTAATTTTCAGCTGACATACTTACATACTTAGTCTACAAGAATATCCTAAAGAAATGAAGAAAGATGTTAAAAAAAAAAAAAAGAAGTAGTTGCTAAAAGCTCAAAAGAGGGGCTGGAGAGATGGCTCAGCGGTTAAGAGCACTGACTGCTCTTCCAGAGGACCTGAGTTCAATTCCCAGCATCCACATGGCAGCTCACAACTGTCTGTAATTCCAAGATCTGACACCCTTACACAGTTATACCTGCAGGCAAAACACCAATTCACATAAAAATTTAAAAAAATGTTTTAAAAAAAAAACCTCAAAAGAAGCTGTAGGGTAGGAAATTAGGAATAAAGAGTAAAACAGCAGGAAGCCAGGGCCCTCCCCCAACACCCCTCCCTCCCTCTCTTGCTACCAAAGAGGAGACCAAGCAAGCAACATCTCCAGCTCAGATACTTTCCCTTCCTGCTGCTAAAATTAGTCCCCAAAACCCAGTCTTGAGACAGTTAGCTTAGGGCAAGTCTGTCATTTCACAACACCCTTGGCACATGAGTTCTTACAACTTCTCATTTGCTGAAGTAGAACTCACGTCAGCCACAGGAGGTTGAGGGTCTGACTCCAGTCCCGCTGGGCACCCCCACTCAGACAGGCTCTTCGGAAGGCCTCCCTGGCCAGGAAGATGGTTGTTGAGTAAAGCAGCGTTAGTCTACAAAGCAAATGTAGACATTGGTAAGGCCTCTAGGCTTGTTCTTAATTTTTTATTTGAGAGCTTTCTAACGGGAAAAGAAAAGATACTGGTCATAGACCAACGGTGAGCCTGTGATTTTAACTACATGGAGACTGAGGCAGGAAGTCAACAAGTTCAAGGCCTGCTGGGCTACAAAATGAGTTCAAGGCCTGCCTGATCAACTTAGTGAGAGCCTGTCTCAAAGACTAAGGACATGGCTCAGCGGTACAGCACTTGACTGGCATGCGTGGAGCTCTGCAAAAGACAGAACCATGGGTGCGGGGGGGGGGGGGGGGTTAAGAGCAAGCACAACACCTCTGACGAGACCCCCACTAGTCCCACACAAGGCACACTTGACTGTGTGACCTACAGCTTAACCAGAGACAGAAGGTGCTGCAGTGACCTGAGAGTCTGCAGCCTTACGGCTGTGGGCAGAGGTGTGGTCCTGGCCATAAGGAAGAAAACACCAGCTTATCACCTCACACAGCAAGGGGACCTCCTGATGACACAGAAGCCTATGTGAGAGAAGCAGGGGCTCCTCCATCACATGGAGGTGGTAGCCAAAGTTTCAGGACAAACAGCAAAGCAGGCAGTCATGAGAGGCCTGCATCCCCCATTCTAGGATTTGCCTGAGTACCTTGCAGGTGGCCAGCACCTGAGTCAGTCTTTCTGCATGGGAAAAGCAACTGAGGTTTACCTGCCTCTACAGCCAGTGGCCTGAAGAGGCTGTAAAGGTGCACCCTGCTCCACAGGGGCCCATCCAACATTGCAGGTGAGGAGGCAAAGCCACACTGTAAACAATGAGGATGGGCAGGAAAAGGCAGGCACCTGGCAATCCGGGAGAGAATGCATGGGGAGAAAACTCTGATCTCTCTATCTTTCTGTCTTCAATAGCATATCTCAATGATTCCTCTCTCCTTCACCACTGCCTCATGAGACTTTGAACTCTACGTATACAAAGCTCCAGGTGGCTTCTTTGCCAATCCCACGTTTGAGAACTGCCATTAGGCTCTTTGACAAATGTCCAAAGTGTTTGGTTGGTAAACACCAGGCACAAAATTCTGTCTCGAACATACTGTCCTGTTTATCATGATATGAAGAAACATCTGAGAAGCTGAGCTATTCTAAAGACATCATTTCATTTGTTTTTGTGTCATTTGTGAAATCAAAAGTGTGGGTGTCCTCAAGCAAAGAAACAAACCGAGTCTAACACAAAACAAATTCCCTTCCCTTCCCACAGAATCAATCCAGGAGTCAAGCTCTGCTCCCACCTACCACATCTCAACTCCAAAATCACTGAGGCAGAAGCGAAGATGGTGGGCTGTTCTAGCCCTGCAATTATGAGACACATCCTCACGAACTACAGAATTCCTGCTTCTGTGTGGTGTCAGCGGGACAAGAACACTGGATTATACCTGAGACAAGGTTTGCAATGAATTACTCCCACTCTTCTTGGTTCTAAGAGCAGAAAAACCGGAAGAGCTGGGGGAGAAATGTGCATTTGGAGGCTGCTAATGGAAAACACTGCATGGGTCCATTAAACACAGCAGGGCCCGCTCATCCCCCACACTACTTCTCTTCAGCCCACTGCTAAAACGCTCTGCTACTGGGAAAGGTATATGCTTCTAAAATCTGAGGGTGGCACATGGGTACAATCTGAAAAAACAAAACAAAACAAAGAAAAACCTGTGATTTTGTGATGAGAGTTAAGGACAATGCCAGGGTGCGTTCTTCTTACCTGACATTCACTATGCCCACGATCTCCTTTGACAGGAAACGAAGAATAAATGCATTCAAGACAAAAGTGATTATTCGAAACAATACCTGTAAGAAAACACACGAGTTATATTGGGAGTGTTGATTTTACTGAAAAGAGGATGGTGTTTCTTCCCAATGTGATGTGATGATACCCAGCAGCTCTGCTATGGAGACTCTTCTCTAAGATGCTCATTTAACTCCCTTGGTTTCTGTGAACGGTAATTCCTTAGAGACTCTGACCATCCTAACCACTGGGCGAAAAACCCAGGAAAGTATTTGGGAGTCTCCCTTATTTACTAATGAGATAGAGAAGCCTGGGCAGATTGAGTCTTCAGGCTCAAAGTCAAGGAGACAGAGAGAAGTGCAATTGTGGCTTAAATTATCCAGGGCCCTAGCTAACACCTTCTCCAGACATACTCAACCTATTAGCCAATGGGCCACTGAAGTCCCAGGGTAGCTATAGTGCAACCCAACACATTTCTGGGTGAAAATGTCAAAAATTGGACTCTTGCAAATTCTATTTAGAAACTGAAACACACTTAACACAAGAACCAGAAGAGTACAGTAGGCTCACTAGGAATCTGGGATCTAAGTTCTTTCTTCTCTGCCTGGCAATATCTAAGGATTCCATCATTTAATCTCTCTGAAATTTGATGTTCTTAGTTACACAGGAAACACTAAGTTTATTGATTATGTGCTCCTTTTCAGAGAGGACTTGATACATCTTTTAAATAACAATAGTAGTAATAAGATGATGTAAAATGGGAATGGGAAAACAGTCCAGCTATCGTTATTTAACAGGGACATATCCTAAAGACTTTCAAATTTATCCATTAAAGAAAACCACCTAAGAGCCAGGCAAGGCAGTGGTGTCATACTTTTAATCCTGGCATTGGGAGGCAAAGGCAAGTGATCTCTGAGCTCTAGGCCAGCCTAGTCTGTAGAATGAATTCCAAGACAGACAGCCTAGGCTACACAGAGAAACCCTGCCCCAAAAAACAAATAAATAAATATTTAGGAGCTAGAGAGATGGCTCAGAGGTTAAGAGCACTGGTTGCTCTTCCAGAGGTCCTGAGTTTAATTTCCAGCAACCATATGGTGGCTCACAACCATCTGTAATGCTATCTGGTGTCCTTTTCTGGCCTACAGGAATACCAGCAGACAGAACACTGTACATATAATAGACAGAACACTGTACATATAATAAATAAATAAATCTTTAAAAAAGGGGGGGGGGCTGGAGAGTTGGCTCAGCAGTTAAGAGCACTGACTGTTCTTCCAGAGGACCTAACTTCGATTCCCAGCATCCACATGGCAGCTAACAACTGTCTCTAATTTCTCGATCTGATATCCTTACACAGTTATACATGCAGGCAAAATGCCAATTCACATAAAATAAAAATAAATATTTTTTTAAAAAAATAATAAAATAAATAAATAAATATTTAAAAAAGAGAGAAGAAAACCACCTAACATAGAGTCCTTCCCACGAGACAGGAAAACAAGAACCTATAATTAAATGCGGCTCCCAAATGGAGCTGCTGAATAGAATCCAAATCTCACTCATGTTCTCTCCTCATCCCAGCCACAAATGACACATCAGTTCAGTGTTAAGCATGCTCATGGTTACCCATAAACATGGCTGCCATTTTGGAAGCTTCAATCAGTGTAGACTAGAGGACTACCATGATATGAAAATCTCTGGGCCATTAACACTATTCCTAAAGTGTCAGCAGTGCCAAGATTATCACCATGTTTATGGAGACATAAATGATCTTTTCTCTCTGATAGACAAGTAGCCTCTTAGAAACAAGTAGGTTCATACGTACAGGCCAAATTCTGCATTTAGTCTGGTGGCAGGGAACCAATTAATAATCTTATTAAAGCTGAGTCCCAGTCCATCACTTAGCTCTTGAATGCATACATCATCTTCTAATTTTTACAAGCCTCAATTGTCTCTGCCAAACGAGGCTAAATATCTCATAAGGTTGATTATAAAACTAAAATAAGATTACAAAATTTTTAATGTATAAATTAAAGGCAATAAAATGTAAAATGTGACTAGTTCAGAATTAAGACTCATAAGTTATATAATAAAACGTAGCTGCAAAGTTACCATAAGTATCAGCATTATAACTTAAAGAAGCATGTAAGACTAAACTAAAACAATCAAAGAATCTATATTTTATGACTATTCTAAAAATTCACACATGCAATTATAAAGCCCATCATTTTATACAATAATAATGCTTATTACAAATTGTATATTTAAAAAGTTATTATTATCCAATACATTTAAGGCCCTATCAGTATCTTCTAATTGTTTGAATATAGGTTTGGTCTGATACAGTCTAATAAAACTAATAAAGGTTCCTAGGGCTATCCTGTGTTTTAAGAACACCCAGTGGCCTTTATCAGCAATATATCCTCCATTTACGTTCATAAAGGACTTTACATTTATAATTTACATTCATTAACTATTTGACCCTTAAAAACAATCAAGCAGGTTTGCATGGTGGCACAAACTTTCAATCCCAGCATTTACAAGGCAGAACTGGGCAAACCTCTGAGCTTGAAACTGAAACCACCCTGGTCTACTAGAAAATTCTAGTCCAGCCAGAGCTAAATAGTGAGACCTTGTCTCAAAAGCAAAACAACAACAAAAGCCAACCAGGGTGAAAATATAGCTCAGTGATAAAACACTTGCTTAGAACATGTGAGGCTCTAGGTTCAACTCCCAACACCAAACAATAAGGCAAATGTGCCAGAAACAAAATTCAGAGTGAAAGGGTCTGCCTAATAACAAAGAGCAAACAAATGACCCAGTTTAATTTTACAGTTAAGTCTCCTGCATGTCTTCTATAGCCTGTTTCTTTTTCTGTGGAAAATAAACACTATGTATTACACATTGAAATCTGTGAAATAGGAAAACAAAGAACAAACCAGACAATGGAGTTAAACAGAGACGCCAATCACTAAACACATACTGTGTGCAAAGGACTTTTGCATACATATCCTTTATGTAGCTTCTCTTATTTGATCCCTACACTGCCATTTACAAACTTATCATACTAAGAAAAGTAACTAACATTGATAAGCCCCAAGTAATGTGCCAGGACATAACAGGATTTCTCTAATCTTCCTACTGACCCCGTGAGGCTGTATTAGTGCTCTCATTCAAATGAGGGCACTCTGGAACAGAGGGGCATGTCTGTTAGCCCAGTACTTAGTGAGCAGAAGCAAGAGTATCAAGAATTCAAGGCCGCTGGGCTACACAGCAATACCTTTTCTCAAAAAACTAAAAAGCCAGGCATGGTAGCACATGCCTATAAACCCACTCACTATTCAGGAGGCAGAGGCAGAACAGATATCCAAGTTCAAGACCAGCCTCATCTACACAGTGAGTTCCAGGACAGCCAGAGAGATATAGAGATCCTGTTCTGGTGGAAGCTCCACCTCAGCCCCTAACACCCAGGCAGCAATATACCCAAAGAGTCTGGGATGATCAAGTGGAAGCCCCACTTTTCTCTCCACAGACCCTGTCCTGCTCAGAAAGGCCACCAAAACAAAAACAGAAACAAACAAACAAAAAAGTTCCTCCCCTAGAGATGCTCAAAGACCACTCCCACAGGGTATTTAAACTGCACCCCAGAAAACAGAGACATGGTTTTTTGTCTCTCTCTTCCCCATCTCCTTTCTGGGGACCAGAGAATCACCCAGAAGCGTTTTACCCATTAAACTGGGACTTTTTCTTCACCTGATTTTATTTGATCTGATTTGGGTTGCTGCATCAGTATCGAGGTGCAGAAACTTTTCACCTGTCTCAAGGGGGGGGGGCAAACAAACAAACAAAACCCTTGATGCTCAAAAAAGCTAAGCAATTTTATTCTACTGTAACTTTTTTTTTTTTTTTTTTTTTTTTTTTTTGAGACAAGGTCTCACTATGTAGCCCTAGCTGGGCTGGAGCTCAGCTGGCCTTAAACTCACAGAAAACCACTTGCCCCTACCTCCTGAGTGCTGGGATTAAAGGCCACTACACCTAACCCAAGTAATTCTTATCTTAAAAGCAATCATCTGAGCTGTCTGAGCCTGGTTCTCTCTCCTAATCGATATGTATCTCTCTAAGATAATTGTGAAGGAAAATTCTGGACTTCTGTGCAGTTGGGTTGATAAACTGGAAAATACGGCATGGAGAAAAATGAATTTGACTTAGAACATACTGATAGGGTCAGAATCTGTAGATACTATTCGAAAAAGTGGTTCGCAACCTTCCTAAAAGAGCGATCCTTAAATACAATTCCTCATGTTGTAGTGGCCCCCCTCCCAACATAAAATTATTTCCGTTGCTACTTCATAACTGTAATCTTGCTACTGTTATGAATCGTAATGTAAATATTTTTCAAGATAGTTTGCAAAAGGGCTCGAAACCCTTAGACTGAGAATCATTGATTTGGACGACTGGCAAGTGTCATCTGGGGAGATAAAAAAAAAAAGAAAAAAAGTGAAAAATGCCCTAAGGACACACAGAAGATGCAGTTTATTAAGTGCACACTAGGCTACAGGTATTGTGCTGAGTGTGGTTATTCAAATGATCCCATACAATACTGAATTAGATACTATTATCGTCATTTTGTCAGCAAGTAGTTAAGGCTCCAGGGCTAGAGTGATTTGTTCTGGGTCACCCAGAAAGTACTGCCTGAAACCAGAACTCTGTTTTTAGCTATGCCATATGGTCTCTCTAAATTCAATGCGAATCAGAGTTGAAACGTGTTTAATAATAAACACACAAGAGATGAACCCCTTAAAGCATTAGATTCTTGAGCACTAAGTAGCCTCTGCCATTTGGTTAAACTGTCTCTTACTGCTACATGGAAATGCAATCTTCAGAAAGAAAACGGCATGTTTGCAATCATTCAGCTAAGACTCCGACCGCAGCTCCCAGCTCCTAGACCCGGCGCCCCTCCCCGCTGGAGCTGGCGCAGCAGAGTACCTGCAGCAGGAGACCCGAGGAGGCCAGCCGGGCTGCCTGGCCCAGCACCTCCTGGCTACCCATAGTCTCAGTGCTCCAGCTCAACGAGGAAACGCGACTTGTGCCCGCTCCGTCGCTGAGAGATGACGTCACGAGCAGGCTCGCTCCTTATTGGGGACTTCGGCGGCAGGGCAGGGTACAAGAAGCTGCCAGTCCAAACAACTCGGGAGGCTGTTTATTAGCCGCGTCTTGCTTTTGTTTTGTTGCGGTTTTCCTTCATTTTCCCTTTTTCTTTTTCTTCTCTTTTTTTTTGTGATTGGTTTTGTTGTTTTGAGAGTGTGTTTAACTTCGGACTCTGTAATCCATGTTGACCTAGAACTTGCAGCGGGAACGCTGGGATTACGGGATTGCACCTGGGGTGCCCCCCGAGACCCAATTATTGTTTTTCGATTTGTGTGTTGCGTTTGACTTTTTTTTTGAGATAGGGTCTCATTATGTAGCTCTGGCTAGCATGGAACTCGATCTATAGACCAGGCTTGCCTCGAACTCAATGATCCGCCTGCCTCTGGCTCCGAAGTGCAGAGATCCCAGCTGTTATTTTGAAATAAGGTCTTGCTGTGTAGCCAAGGATGGACTGGAATAGATTTACAGAGTCTAGGATGCCCCTAAACTCCAGATTCTCCTGTCTCCAGCTCCCAGGTGATGAGATTACAAGAACAGACCGTCACACCAAGCTGGCATCTTCTTTGTTGTGTTTTGGTTTTTTACTTAAATGTCTTATTAATTTGTTTGTTTGTTTATAGTGTAGGTGTGTGTATCAGAGAGCAACTCTCAGGATTCAGTTGTTTCCACCTTTGTGTGGGTTCTGGGATCAGAACTGGCAAGTTTACATGGTGGGCACTTAGCCTGCTGAGCCAATTTGCCTGGCCTATTTATGTTCTTCCCTGCCCCACTTCCTAGTACTGGGGACTGAACGTAGGGCTTTATTCCTGAAAGGCAAAGGCTCTATCACAGAGACTACAGCCCCAGCCCTCTCCTTACCTTTTTTGTTTGTTTTTTTGGATGAAAGTTGTTTCCTTTTATGAATGGTTCTCTCTTGCAAACAAATCAAATACTGTGGCCAGTCTTAGAAGATGGCATCATAGGCTAAGAGTGTTTACTTAACATCCAGACCAGCTAGGATGATGCAACGAAATTCTGTGTCAAAACAAACGTCCAGACAAATGAAAACCCTTATCAATCCTCAGAGGCCCCATCTGCTGTTTCTTTGTTTTGTCAATTTCTCTGCTTCAATCTCTTCCCTGACAGTGCTTCCTGCCTTCCCAGGGCCCTAATCACGACACCTAACTACCACAGTCAGTACTTGCTGTGGACTAAATGTCTGTGTCTCCTCAAAATTCATATAATGACAGTCCTGGATGTGGTGGCATTAATTAGGTCATCAAGATGTAGCCTTTCTGGTAGGATCTGTGGCCATATAAAGAAGCTATCTGAGGGATGGGGATATAGCTCAGAGATAAAGTGCTTGTCTATCGTGTGCAAACATGTGGTTTGACCCTCAGTAGCTAAAAAAAAAAAAAAAAAAAAAAAAAAAAAAAAAAAAAAAAAAAAAAAAAAAAAAAA